>OU898282.1:49114712-49296801 GCA_918026665.1 Diabrotica balteata | reverse complement strand
CAGTTGAAGATCGAACTCTGAACAAGTCAGTACCTTTTTGAATTTTACGAATGCTTGTCGAGCTTGCTCAATGCGACATTTTACTTCCCTGTCCGATGCCCAGTCTTCAAAAAGCCACGATCCCAGGTATTTAAATTTACTCACTCTTTCAATGGACTTAGTATTCAGTGTTAAGGTGGAGTTTTCAAGTGCATCCAAGTTTCTGGAGATGATCATGAATTTGGTCTTTTTGGTATTAATCTCTAATCCCATTCGCTTACTGTATTCTCCGATTATAGTGACAAGTTGTTCAAGATCGACTATGTTGTCACAAATTAAGACACCATCATCAGCATATCGTATGTTGTTGATCAATACTTCATTCACTTTGATTCCCATCTCTGCATCCTGCAAAGGCTCTTGAAATATGGCTTCTGAATAAATGTTAAATAAAAGAGGGGAAAGCACACATCCCTGTCGAACCCCCTTCTTATATGTATGGGTGTGGATATATAATTGTCTATTTTTAACTGTGCCATTTGATGCCAGTACAAGTTTTCAATGCATCTTATGTCTTTTTGGTCTATATCAACTTTCTTAAGGATCTGCATTAACTTGTGGTGTTGGACACGATCAAACGCTTTTTGGTAATCTAAAAGGCATAGGAACACATCCTTCCTCTGATCGTAACAATTTTGGACTTTTTGTATTATCTTTAATGTAGTATTTTTAAGAATATTTTTAAAGTGTGACTCATCAGGCTAATGAGTCTATGATCCTCACATCTTTTTGCATTGACTTTCTTGGGCAGGGGAATAAAGGTAGAGCGTAACCACTGTTGAGGATAGCAGCCAGTGTCATAAATTAAATTAAATATTTTGTGTAGTGCTGAAATTCCCCTTTCATCCAGTAATTTAAGTATCTCTGACGGAATTTCATCTGGTCCAGGTGCCTTATTGTTTTTTGAATTTATTATTGCCTTTTCTATCTCCTCTTTGGTGATTGAAGGGCCAGTCACCTGGTCGTCTGTATAAACTTTCGTCTGTGTACACTCATGGGTCTTTCGTCATGAAAGAGCTCCTGGATATAATTTTCCCATATATCAATTTTCTCCTTTTCGCCCAGCACTATCTGGTTATCCTGATTTTAATATGGTAGTTAGTCTTCGTTTTTCTGCATATTTCAGCAGTCTCTTTAAGCTTTTTTTGTAAATTACGGTCGTCGTGCTGTCGCTGTAAATGTTCTAGATTGATACATTGTTGCTTAAGCCATTCATTTTTTGCTATTCTTATTTTTGCTTTTATTTGCCTGTTAATGTTTTATACATATTGCTGCCATCTTGGTCATTCTTGTGTCTTCGTCGTTCTTCCATTAGTAATAGTATTTCTTCTGTCATCCATTTTTGCCTCTTGTTATTTCGTTTGTACTCTAAGTTGTTTTTCATGATGTCTGTTACATCACTTGTAATCGTATTCCATGTTTGTGTTAGATCTTCGGCAATGTTTGTCGTCAATATTTGAATTTATGCGTTTATTTCATTGCTTATTTTCTGCTTGTATCATTGGGTCTTTCAGTTTATCCAGTGCTATCTGTTGTTGAGTTTCAGGCTTGTTCTTGCATGAAAGAGCGAACTTTATGACGGCCACTAATAGTACGTGGTCAGAAGGGACATCTGGTCCAGGGTAGGTGCAAGCTCTTTTGACAGTTGTGCTAAATCTACCGTTGATAAGAATGAAGTCTATCTGATTTTTTATTATGTTATGAGCTCTATCGGCTCAGTAATTTGTAGTAACTTGTACACATCACCATAGTAAAAAAATAAACATTTTATTCACTTTTTGTCGTATATTATTTTATATTATTAAAGTATTATTTTTAAAGTATTATTTAAAGTAGAGTCAGCACATAGTGTTAGGACAAGTGTGCTCGGTGCTTAGACCTTATTTATTCTCATAAGTTTGGATCAACTAATAGCGAAACTACAGGATGGTAACATTACGTGGTGGTTAATCTATGCTAATGAGTTAGTGTTAGTAGGAAATAATGGAGGCGAACAAAAACTGCAACAGTAGAGACAAGTTCTTGAAAAAGAAGGTTTATTTAAATATCGAGTTATTACAAAAAAAAAACGATATATTTGGATGGTGAAATTATTGTGAAAAGTACTGTTTTTTTTTTGTATTTAGAATCGGTATTACAGACTAATGGGAAAATAGTTTCAGATGCATACAGGAGAATTAGGGTTGGATAAATTAAATTAAAGGAAGCGAGTGGTGTTTGGTGTGACAGAAAATTTCCAATGTAGCTGAAAGAACATTTTATAAAACAATTAAAACATAGTTAGCACTAGATATAAAGACCAATTATGATGTAAGGAACTAAATATTAGGTAGTTAAAAAGAAACAATAAATACAAATGCATGTAGAGAAAATGAGACTGCTTAGACGAATGAATGGAGTGACAAAAAATAATAAAATTAAGAATGAGTATATTAGGGAAGTCTAGGGATAGCACCAATTTTTGCCAAAATAAAAGAACATTCGTTAAGAAGGTTATGTTGAACGTGGAGACGTTAATCACCCAATTCGAAAGACCCACTGATCTTTAGGTTCCTGGAAAGAGTAGGAGAGAAAGACTAAAGAAGGCCTGGGGAGATGATTATGCAGAACATGTCGGTAAAGGAGATTGATATTAGTATGACCCAAAAAAGAAGCTTATGGAGAAATGTAAATAGGGAAGCTAACCCCGCATAAAGATAAAAGCAAAGAGAATTATGGATGATTTACATATTTACATTACGTATAAATGTTATGGTACTCTATGAACTGTTACTTAAAATCTACTCACTGCGTTAAAATAAACGGTTTTGTATAATGAAGAAATAAATTCTAATAAATTATGTGGAATTATGTGGAATAATTACTTCTTCTTCGTTTTATGTAGATATGACTCTGTCTATTTTTCAATGTGCCTGTTGTCAGTCGGCTTATATGATCGTTCAATTCGACTTTTATATTTTTACGAACACCCTAACCGAAAAAAAATCCTTGCTAAGTATATACGCACACGATGCATCGATAGCTGCTAGCAGTACCAACCTAGATCTAGCAACAAGGGACCTACAAAGAGAGCTTAAATACTTACAGTATAAGATAACTGTTAACCTTGACAAAACACAGGCAAAAAAGAAGAGGCTTACCAAATGGGTTCTATCCCTATTCAACATCGAATAGTCAAATTAATCCAAATATCTAGGTCTAACGTTGGACAAAAAGCTGACTTTCACAGAATACGTGAAACAAACTGTCAAGAAAGCCAAATTAAGGCCCCAAGAAATACCCTATCCTCTATTTTATTTCTATTATTATTTAGGTTTTTTTATTATTTTTATTTTATTTTAACCAACCAGTTAATATAAACCAAAAAACATATACACGAAAAATTAGATACAAGGTCGGTAACTCGCTGTCTGAAGCACACAATTTGGGAATAAAGTCATTCAAGGAAAGAAAAGCTCTTGTAGGTACCCCTAAAAGCAGGTAGCTTAACCACATAAGGTAAAACAGAGGATACAAAAATTGTTGTGTGTATGTGTGTGATCATTCTCTACAACCTGTTAATGATATAGATATTTAAGACGTATCACCCTCGTTCAATAATAAGTATAATCATATATATATCAATATATATATCATATTAAATCAATATCACGTTGTAACTGTATGCAGTCAAACATATCGGTGCGCCCTTATATTGGAATACTACTTCGTAGTTGGCGGTGAGGTGTTTCAAGGCCAACCGCTCTGTTGTTATGATTCAGGGACGACAAATGATAACAGATAAGACAGTAGTTTTAGTGAAATATAAAAATACGTTTGTTAACAAGTGTAATAGTGGTTATTATAGATATCTATGGCAATTTAGTAGTTTTATTTAACACTAAGACTACATGTAGGTCATTTATCCAGCCGGACTTGGAAAAATATAAAAGAAATGGATCAAATTCCACACTAAATAAACAAATATGTAATACAAAACGAATAGAAGAAAAAGTGTAGGACGCTCTTTAAAAAGATGGAGTAAAGTTTGATTTGAAACAGGCAGCAAATTCTAATCCCTGCAATGAAGAAAAACCTGAAAATTGGTCAATAAATATGACCATAAAAACAACATTTATATTTACACAAAATAAATATTTTACCACAAATACCTGTTTTCATTATTACTCACTGAATTTTTAACAATCTCTGTATTCCCTGTATTTTAAAAGATAATTTCCTTAGAAAAACGTTCGTTTCTTCTAAATTAGTCATGTATCTCTCAGACTATTACGATCCACCTGTAATGTTTAATCATCGGAATCATTATTAACTTTTTAGTTTTGATGAAGACTTGTACGTCATTAACATATTCAAGTCTCGGTCGCCTTTCGACAGACAACACAAAACAGTTAGTATCTTCGCTTCGGTTGGTGGATGTGGGTTGTTTGATAGTACTTAGTATCATTTAATCGTGTATAGTTTACGTATTTCTTTGCAATGGTATCTAGTTCAATGGCTTTATTGTGGAAATCTTTATTATTAGTTACGTGTTTTTTGATAGTGGTTAAATCCCAAGGTTAGTAAACTGTTCTTAAAATTTTTAATTGCTTTAAACATTTTTTTAATATGATTTTAATAGCGTTAATTTTCAAAATTATTTATATTATGGAATACTTTATTTTTACATTGGCTTATTGATTTTATTGCCTTTGTAATTAAATTTCTGGTGATTTATGTATGACTCCTGATTGTTATTGTTGCCTTGCTGTATTCCAAATCGAAATTTTTACTTTTCTGTAACTTTTTTCCGGTGGGATACTAATTAATAAAAGTTCCAGTGGGATATTTAAAGCATGGTTTACCAAAATTAAAAAAAAACACGTGATGGGTGTTTATGAAGTGTGTACCAAAATATGTTTATAAAATTATATGTACCTACTTAACAATAATTTTTACCAATCTTTTATAATATAATCTCTAAGACTATAATAATAGTCTCTTGTATACTGCTAATGCAGCTATGGGATCATAGCAGTTTGGTCTGCTATTTTTTAGGCTTAAGGAATAAAAAGAAGGTAACAGAGTTTTAGTGCTATCCTTCAAAGAATAGAACATTTAAGTCTTACTCTTTAACGGGCAGAACTATTTTTTTTTGTAAAAATATACTTTTGGTGGACAAGTGTAAACTAGGATTTAAAGTTGAGTTTGGTGGAGGTCTAGACTTTTTTCTAAAAATAAAAGTGCTAATTAAATTATCAGCTAGTTCACTGCGGAACTGTAATGCAGTCATAGGCTTAGCACTTGGGTTATTTTTTTTTCAGAGTCTCCTTATATAAAATATAGCTGTATACTATTAATGCGTTTAAATGGTGGTAAAACGTTTTTTACCCACCAAGCTTTTGCTTGATATATCCGAAAATTTAGAAGGTATCTCTTAAGCACATGCGAATTTTCACATTTTAAAGCCTCTTTTTATTGGTTTCAATGGCATGTACTGTTTTAGTAATGTACGCCCTTTGACAGCATACATGCTTTCTGAGCATGTTTTTGAACATAAATTCTTCCATTTCCATAAAAAGTTGCGAATTCTTCTGGGTAACGTAAAGGGTCGATTATTTGGAAATTTTTTGACATATACTTTCACTAAAGAACACTCTGAAGAAGTCGATTTTAGCATTCAAGCCCTTTCTCTTTTGATTACCTCTTAAAGACGACCTCTTGCGCAGGAAACATCAATATCCGCTATTGAACACCACCAGTGACGAATGACGAAACCAGTAGCTCTACATAAACATATAACCATGTTCTGAAGAGGTGACACAATCGCCTAAAACAGGATTTACAATACAATGGATTTACATACAATGATGATGAAATTGGAATCAAATTGCCAGGGTAAGAGTTGGCAACTCGAACACCCAGGTTCAATTTAGGGTATATCTATTATTGGAGAAATATTTAATAATCTTCAATATGTTGTCTGTCTGAGTCCATTTTAAATAGGCAAAATAAATAAAAATAAGCCTTACAATCTATTTATTCTACCACCTACGACCGGTTTCGCATACTATAATTTGCTATGCATCTTCAGACCTTAGGTACAATAGTAAACTAAATGCTGAAATTTTAAAAACTTGTATTAGGGTGCTGTCTGATAAAGAAATTACAAAAATTAAGCCAATATTATATGTCTGTAATTATTAAATAGGATTTAAAATTGAATAAAACATACAAACTAAAAATAAGTGACACAACAAAATATCTAGTAAATTTAAATTAAATAAATAAATAACTAATAAATACTACTTACATGCCAATACAAGGACTATTTAGTGATTTAGAAAACATAATTCAACCTATCTTGGTCAACTGATGATGGGTAATTATCGGTTTTATTGTCACTATTTTAACAAATAGAGGGAAAGTTCTTGAGCGGAGAGATAATAACAAATAAACTAGGAAGTGGGTATTGTGTAGATTGTTTGTTGAAATGAATGTGATGTGTTATATTATTTAAAAGTTATATACATTTATTCAATAGGTCTATTTTGGAAATGTGTTTTAATTGATGGAAATATTTATTTAGAACAGAGAGCTTATGATAATAAATAAAAAAAGAGATCCACAAATTGTACATCTACTATTTTAAATATTGAATAACTTTGCGTTTTGCATACGTAATAATTACGTAGAATAAAATAATAATAAGCTAGCATGTTATAAATACGAATTTGAGCGAACTAAATACTAAAAATGCGATTCAATCGACCTGAAGACATTCTCACGTTCAAGGAAAAAATAATAAATAAATAATAAAATTTTACGTACCAGTAAATAAAATATCACTGTCGTATTAAAAACTGCAATAAAATTACAGATTTCAGTACTGGACACGAATACTTGAAAAAAGTGAAACACCACCCCACTAAATATATTCGATGAAAAACTAATTCTATTAAATAACAAATTATTAAAAACTGACTGACCCGCCGAACTTCGTATCGCCTTAAAATTAAATAATGTATAAAAGTTCAATAAGACCTTCTTTCGAGTCTGTTAAGTAACAGAAATCTCTGGGTAATGAAATGAATTTGGTCGAGTTATCAATAGCACCATTTTCTATATCTAACATTTGCTTGAAAACACAATTATGGCACTCGATCTTTTTGCAAAAACACTTGCATCTTATTTGTCAATTAGAGCGTCCTTATATGCCGCCACACATTGGATGATCTTAGGCATGCGTTGGGTTTATCTGCAGCAGTTACATAATTAGGGAATCATTATTAAATAAGGAATAGTCTGAGTATCGGTCAGATAGCACAGCGGGCTGTGCGGCTGCCTCTCATTCGCTTCACTGTCGAATGGTTTAGTGGATGTGGGTCGAGCCCCAGCTCGGTGTACAGAAAACAAAAAGTCTAACGCAGCAGTTTAAAATTCTAGATGAATCTGCGGCTTAGACTAGGATATGCTGGGTACTGATCGGCCTATGGTGGAGCAGTACGGGAAGAGATAAGGGCTTGTGGCTCGGTGATACTCCTCCATAGATCCCTACCGGACGGGCGTAACGCCTAAAAAACCGGATATATATATATATATATATATATATATATATATATATATATATATATATATATATATATATATATATATATATAGTCTGAGTATAGAACCATTGCTCCACCAAAAATGTTTTTGATTGTCACGAATATCTTTTTAAATTCTGTCCAGTCCCTGTAATGAGCTCTTGTATGTATATCGTTTAAAACTTCTCTACTGCTCCATTTTTGGCGATGTTGCAATCTGATGTTTCATTAATTTGTAACTTTAATTGTAATTTCAAGGCAACATTTTCAATTCGTTCACCTTCCAATAAAGTTGCAGATATTCAATGCTGTTTAAAAATTAGTAATGTTTTTTCTGTGCGTCCCCAGCATCAAGGAAGTAAATTCCACCAGTTCCAATGTTTACATTTTCTATTAAAGATTCGTACGCAATCTTTTGTTGTTGATTTAATTGTAGAAAATTTATATGAACTATTTCGACAAATGCTTCAGTGTTGAACTGTTGTTTTCTTTGAAGTGTTGCTCACTTTGAAAAATATATTAAGCCACAAAAAAACTATGTCTTTATAATAAACTAAAATAAAAAAATTAAAAGAAGGACCAAACCAAAATTTAAGATTTGATTTTAATATATTTTATTTTATTTTCATCTATTCTCTTTTACTTTATTTTATTATATTTTCTTCTTCTCCTTTCTTCTATTTAATTGTATTTAATATTAATTTCAGTATATGGAAAATGAGTTAGTACTCACAATATTATTATTATTTTTTTTTTTTTTTAATGGCATTGACATTAGTCATTCAGCCAGTTGCAATAGATTCTCCAATCAGACAAATGCACAACTCTATCCCTAATCGAAAACTAACGGATAATTAATAGAAGAATATACGACAAGGAAACTTACAGGGTCACTTGCTTCTCGTCTAGGGGCCCATCAAGACATTCTTAGTAGACAAACAAAACTGGACCACGGATAAGGTGTTATAACATTTAGGGTAAACAAAGGATACAAATCTAAATTTCCACACTATCATGAAACATTTCATGCTCGAGTACAAATTCTATAGAACCATGCATGTGTCTGACAAGAAATCTATAATGATATTATATATATTTTGTGAGCCTGTCGCCAGTAGCGACTGAATATTGAATGGTGCATACATATTAAATTCGATTAATTTTTTGTAGAGAGAGTTTGAATGCTGTTGAAACTTAGGGCATTCAAAAAAGATGTGATCAAGATCACCCAGTTTTCCGCAATGTTCCTGCAATTATCATCTTCAATCTCATTTATTTTATATAAATGACTTGGATAACACGCATGTCCAAAGCGTAGTCTATTTATGGTGGTTATATATTTACGTGGAGATTTAAAATTCGTAAACCAAGTAGTTTGTGGAATAACTGGTTGTAAAGTAGTGTATCTTGTTTGGTTTGTAAGGCAGTAAAGATTCCATTGATCTTTCCATGTCGCTAGCTGGTTTTTTTTAAATATCCTAATGGCATCTGATACACATAAAGAATATGGTAATAAAGTGCCTGATATTGTACTGGTTTTAGCTAAGTAATCTACATATTCATTATCTTTGAGTCCAATATGTGCCTTAACCCAAATAAATTTTATATTAAAGCCAGAGTCTACTAAGTGCTTTAATTGATCTTTTATTAGAAAAATATAAGGATTACTAAATGTTTTGGGCAAAAAAGTGTTTTTTATGTTCTGTAGAACTGAAAGGCAGTCTGAAAGAATTAACGATTTTTTAATATAAGAGTTTTTAACATATTTCAAAGCTTCGAGTATAGCCAATGATTCCGCCGAGAAAATTGAAAACTCCTTGGAAAGTTTGTACTTAAATTCAGAACCTCCTGAGGGTAGAAAATAGGCACAGCCAGTCCCTTCTATTGATTTGGATGCGTCCGTGTATATAACTGTGGCATCACTATAACAGTTCAAAACAGATCTCAGAATATTGTTGCTCAATTTGTTGTTGTGACTATATGTGGGTATTATAACTTCAGCTTTATGGAAGAGAGCAAAGAAGTCTAATTTTTTTTTCACTTTGGCCAAATTTTTTGAAAAAATTGAATTGTTCTGTAAAGCAGTGCACAAAGGTGGAGACGGCTTCTTAATCCAATATTTATGAGTGAGATCTGATTCGTTAAGTTGACGTATACTGGAAAATAATTTGGGATATGTTGAGTGGGCTTTGAGTACCCATTTTTCGCTTAATAAATTTCTTCTAATCGAAAGAGGAGGTTCATAAGCTTCAACATGTAGTGGTTGTATAGGGGTAGATCTCATAGCACCTAAACAGACCCTTAAGACAGAATTTTGAAAAATGTCAATTTTTCTTAGAAGATTTCTAGATGCAGAACCGTAAAGAGTAGCACCATAATCTATAATGGATCGTATATAAGCTCTGTAAAACAATAAGGATGTTTCAACATCGCAACCCCACCACACTTTGGTTGTCATTCTAAGAAAATTACTACCTTTTTTGCATCTATCTAGCATATATTGTATGTGTTGTTTCCAAGTCAATTTTTTATCCAGTATAAGGCCCAGATATTTGATATGGTTTTTGAATGTAAAAGATTGATTATCAAGAAGTATATTTTGATTTGGAGGAAGGTTGTGTCTTGTGAAGACAGATACTGCTGATTTGTCAATTGATAAATTTAAGCCGTTCTCTAAGTACCATGGGAAAAGAGAACTACATACTCTACCTAGGTTTTGCATACCGTTTTCATATTTCTTACTTTCTGTATAGATACAAAAGTCATCTGCATATTGTATTATTTTAAATGGGATGTTGTTTATTTGCATATTATGTATGTCAGACGTGTACATATTAAATAAAATTGGCGATAATACCGAGCCTTGTGGTATGCCGTGATAGTTGTGTCTAGGTCCTATTAGCTTGTTATTATGGTCTCTGACGTAGATTACCCTGTCTGTATAGAAACCGATAATTGTGTTAACGAAAGCAATTGGCAAATGAAAGAAATTTATCATTTTGAATTTCAATATTGACAAACAAACTGATTCATATGCTCCTTCAATATCCAAGAATAGGGCTGCTAAATAGTTATTCCTAGTTAAGTTGTTCTGTACATCAACAACAAGTGTTGTTTAAAGCGTCTTGAGTTCCAAAACCTCTTTTGTAGCCAAACTGGTTTACTGGTAATAAATTCTCTTTTTGTGTCCACCAATCTAATCTAAATTTTATAAGCCTTTCTAGGGTTTTGAATACGCACGAGAGTAAGGATATTGGTCTATATGAACTCACAATATTTGGATCCTTTCCGGGTTTAAGGATAGGAACGACTAAGATATTTTGAAGGACTCGATAACTATGTTGTTTTGGATGATATCATTGAATATATGTAAAAGATGGTTTTTTGCAACCGTTGGTAGGTTGATTAACATGGGGTATTTTACATGATCGATTCCAGGAGAAATATTAATGTGGTTTTTAAGGGCGAAGTCTAGTTCAGTTTTGGTAAAAGGTTTTTAATAGAAAGTGATTATTTGAATGATTACTTTGTGTAGGTTGTGTAGGCGAATGTTGAACCCATGGAGGAGATACTCTATTAAAGAAGTCTTCTAATAAAGTATCATTGAAGGGTTTTGTACTATTATGTGATTTTCGGTTCATTTTGTTAGCTTGAGACCATATTTCTTTAGAAGAAATATTTTTGCTTAAATTAGAACACCATTTAATCCAACTAGCTTTGGCTTTTTGTTTCAGCTGCTTTTTAGTATGAGCAGTAATTTTCTGACATTTTAGATAATTATCAAGGCTTGGTGAACGTTTATAAACTGCTAATGCTTCTTTTCTGTTATTAATTATCAGATCACATTCTGGGTCCCACCATGGCTAAGGGGATCGATTTTTGGATTTAAAAATTTTATATTGAGGAATAGATTTAATAGCAGCATGATTAATGCAATCTATTAGAAAGTTATAATTTTCATAAGTATTCAGATAGTTACTTTTATTAGAAAACATGTTTTCAATTAAAGATGTATACAGCGGCCAATTGGCCTTTTTGATGTTCCACTTGCTTTTTGGGTGAATTGTTTCCTGCGATGTGTAAGTTATTGAAAAATTCATAGTTATTGCAAAATGATTGGAGCCTAAGGTGTCAGATAAAACTGACCAAGTGATTTTACTAGCTATATTAGCTGTGCAAAGTGATATGTCAATCATCGATTTTTCGGTACCATATCTAGGAACATAGGTAGCTTCACCATTATTTAAAATTACCAGATCTAGATCCTCGACACTACTAACAATTTGTTGACCAACTGCATCATTTTTTAATGAGCCCCATAGTGAATTATGAGCATTCATATCTCCTCCTATTATAAAAGGTGATTTGACTTGTGAGAAGATATTTATCCAATCATTTTTGGAAGTACGAATTTTAGGTGGTCTATATATAGATAGAAAACTTAATTCTGTTGTATTAATTTTAACGGTAGCACCGCAGACTAAAATTTCATCGTTAAAATTGTTTCTAATATTTATTTGACAAAATGGTATGGTTGTTTTAATTAAGATTGCAACACCTGCGTACCCGTCATATCTATCTTGGCGAATTACATTGTAATCTTTAAATATATAATTCTGATTTGGTTTGAACCAAGTTTCGCTTAATAAGGCAATGTCAATATTTTCAGTTGTTAAAAAATGAACTAAGCTGTGTTTATTCGAAACAACGGATCGAGCGTTCCATTGCAAAATTTTTAATGATTTAAGTTCTGTGAAGATGTTATTTATTGATAATATCCTCCAAAATTGTTTTTATTCCATGGTAAATACTATCTTGACTTATTGTTTTTATATCATCTACAGTTTGGATATTTGTGATTAAATTAAAATGTAATTGGAAATAAGTGTTTCAAGATCTGTCTGATCTTGTTTATTTTGAGAATTAGGGATGTTTAAATTAGCAGGAAGGGGTCTAGAGGGCCCAAATTAAAAGGAAACATAGATGTGGTATGGGGGGACTGGGGGGTAGGAGAGATTAATTTTCGTTTTTTCGCTATGCTATAGCGACTTGAGGAGGGTTGTGATGTGTTATTTGATGATAAGTTTTGGTTTCTACGCGTGATTACTTGTGTGGCAGCAGAATGGGTTGAATTTTTTGTGAATGTTGGCAGGGGAGGAAAACTGTTTCCATTATTTTCCAGTGTGGAATATCTATTCTGAGTGAATAATCCCGAAAAGGATGATTCACAATAAGTTTTTGCCTCGATGAAAGAAGTTTTTTGCTCAATCATAACGTTTTGATCTTCTTCTGCAGTTCATACTTTGGACATTTCTTCGAAATGGATACATGATCCTTACTATTGCAATGGATGCACTGAATAGCATTATCCTGGCAAGCATGACCTTCATTTTTGGTTTTTCCGCATTTTATGCAATGTGCCTCTGTACTCCGACACTGCTTGGAGATATGTCCAAATCTCAAACAATTATAACACTGAGTAACCTTGCCAATATAGGTTTCCACAGGAAAAAATACACTATTTATTGCAATATAGCTAGGTAAAATATTTCCCTCAAAGGTGACTATTACAGTCCTCTTCGGTACATAGTTAGTTTTTCCTTCCGTATTGTAACAAAAATGGAATGGCTGGAGCGCCAATATAACAAGAATGTGTAGTGTAGATGTGCAGTGTAGCAATAGGGTAAACTCTAAAATGTACCTTGATACACCAACGGATTAATATCTGGAATAACAGAAGATGGAAGGGATTAGATAGAAATAAATTATATGAAAGAAATAAATTAAGGGTAAATATGAATATTTAAAATATAATAAAATTAATACTGGCTAGCGACTACGCAGGAGAATGACCACTTGACACTCAAGAGGGATTAGGCCAATTTGCATGCCCTACAGTGACCGTAAGATATAAGAACTAATGACCAGAAATCTACCAAGAAATAAACAGACGAAAGATAAAGTTGCTCTACTGAATGTTTGGGCGCCAGGAAGTTAAATGGTTTCTTCCGAGATATCTTGTATTGCTGAAATATTAAAGGATAGGTACCAAGTGAAATCTTAAATTGTTTTAACCCAACTTTAATAAATACCTATATTATGTACAATTATTTTAAACCCTTATATATATATACCCCTATAACACAACACCTCTTATATACAATTACCTATCTATATTTACAATGGAAACCCTAAATACAATGATAAAACAGTTTCCCCTTTCCCAAATGTACCTATTTATGTGAAATGTTGACTAAGGTTATACAATAGTTATATAAATATAATATAAAATGAAATATATAATATAAATGTTACAATTATCGAATAAATGAAATGAACCTCTCCGGATATGTGTGCACACAATAACCTGACAAAGAGAGATTCAAGGAGAGTTAAAACCTCATCCCTTGGTAGACAATAAATAATTAATTAAGTTACAATGATTAATATTTTATGAAAAAGTGAAGGTAATTATTATTAATGATATATATTGAAATTAAAGTGAAACAAAGTTAAACCTTGAAGAGGATGTAGAACGTTATTAAAAATATTTGAATAGGAAATAAAAAAAATTAAAAATCAGTTCTTCCTGCCGGTTTCTGTAGGTTTCCCTGGAGATGATCCGGTGGAGAACTAGTCGCAGGTGGGTGATACGCCAAACCTGGACACCATATATAAAAAAAAAGGTACTTTTAACTTAAGTCCTTGAAATTCTTCTTAACGCAAACTTAAAAATTTTCTTCCCCTTGTCCCAATAAATATTTCCCCATAAACAAACTGAAAAGGTTTTTCTTCCCTGACTTGTCACTGGATCCCGGAAGTAGGCTAAAAAGAACAGTTGTGTTACTCCAGGTCTTTTGTTCATACAAAAAGTAAGGAAAAAACCAAGAAAGGTCAACAAATTGAAATAAAAACTGTTAATGGGTTTCAGTGAATAACGACCTTGGGATAGTATGACAATGATATTATAGGATCATATTAGATAGAATGTTTTTACGGAAGGCATGGTCTGTATATATTATAGAATAGAAAAAAAAGAAATATTAGCCGGTTTAAACGGTATGGAATTGAAATAGATAATTGTTTGTTTTCATCCTTGAAAAGAAATAAAATTTGAAATAATTATAAAATCTAATACTTAATGTATTTAGGTATTATTGAAATAAAGTAAAATGAGACATATATAAGATGTGTGAAATATCTATCGATAAAGGATTAAAATTGATTTGAATTTTACCAACAATGGCAGATGATCTGACATGTTTTTTCATATAATTTATTTATAAATTCATCTTACCGGCTGAGGTGGTCCAAAACTTAAGTATTTCCCAAAAACAAAAGTAACAAAAAGGCTTCCTTCCAAAATAACTGCTTCTTCGTAAAAAAATAAAATAAACTTAACCCAGATTCATGAAAATGGCACCTCGAGCCGCACTACTTGGTCACAACGAAGTTCGCTCGACGAAATTCCAGCAACAAGTAACGATCTGCCGGTACTTCGGCGGCTGTCACGACGATGTATTTTCAGAATCTTAGACAGAGGGCGGGATTTAATGCCAACTTTCGAAAATAAAATTTACTGGAGTTATTTAAATTTTTGGTTTAAGAATATTTCAAAGATGAATTTAATTTATAATTAAATTAAAAGATTCCAGTGACAAAAAGGAAAGTGGTTATTTAAGTAACGGACTCGTTACACTCCCCTCTTACTTGGAGAAAAAAAATTTTAAGTGAAAAAATTTTTTTTTTTCTTTTACTTGACTGATTGTTTAGATGTAGGTTAACCAATACTTCAACCATATGTGAAGCAATCAAGAATCGAGAAAAAGACATATATAAAAAATTATAGCCATGGCAACAATTTGCCAAGTACAGCTATAAACTATATTAACTCACTAAAATACTTCCAAATAATCTACATCGATTCACACGATTATAATTAACCACAGATTATGAGTGATGTAGAGATAAAGAAATGGTTTCATCTAAAGATACCCACATGTATCTAAGTACGAAGTCAGATACTATCTAGAGTAAAATTAAAGTAAAGTAAAGCTCTAACATAGCATAGTATAGACTAGTAATAGAAATCCTCAAGACAAATAATCCAAAATAATGTGAAATCGTACCCTGGTTCCAAAATTGATTCATCAATGGACAACAGATTTATAGAGGAGCATATCCAAGGAATAATCAATCAGGCAAATGGGTGGACCGATACACAATAAGTAATAATAAAAATACCAAACGTATATAAAACAATATACGTAACAATAAAAATACTTAACGTATATAAAACAATATAAGTAACAATAAAAATACTAAACGTATAGAAAACAATATAAGTGTCGAATTGGATGGTAAATCCAAAATTGACCATACAGTGGACAACAGATTTATAAAGTAGCATATCCAAAGATAATCAATCAGGCAAATAATGACCCAATTCACACTATAACCAAATAAACCAAATAGGGTAGGTCCACATATACCCACATCCGGTAATATGTGCCTAACCTAAAAATTCATCAAATAAATTAGTGGATCAAAATGTGGGACTAACGGCTTGAACAAAAGGAGAGCCATAAAACCGATTCCATCCTGATGATCTGCCATCAATACATTTGGGATCCAAAATAACGACCAAAAATAAAAACTAGGAGGTGTTATAAACTTAGTCAACCTAGCAAATGCAAAGTTGAACAACTTGGACTCGAAAAGGTAGAGTACCAAAGCATGTGAACTGCTGTGGTAACTTCTTACAACCAAGTTAACTTATGCTGATATTCGATAACTATAGCAGGTAGCTACAACAAATTTATAAGAATATCTAACATAAGATCACTAAAAGGAGTTTAATGTGACAGTAAACTCTAACAACCGTAGCAAAACAGTAAGAGTTACGGTAGAAGTGATAACAAACAGAACATCAAGAACGAGTAGACCAATTTCTGAAGAAACTGCAAATTTATAGGTCGTTCTGATATTAATAAAAGAGAACAGGATAATTTCTTGTTCAATATACCAAAATATAAATAAGTGCCTAAGGAAAGAAGTGAAAATAACTATAAATGGTCATTTGTTGCCAAAATATGAAATACTATTCATAACTACTGTAATCTAAACTTGCTAGCTGTAAAGGGAATATGTCATTGATTGCTTCCTCCAATAAACTCTATAAGTAAGAATAATAAATCAACTAAGGAACAATTCAGTTATTAGACCAAAGTCTGAAAATATTAAGGAGCTAAGGAGCTAATAAAATATTAAGGAGCTAAATATTAAGCTAAATATTCAAATCCTAATTAACATTAACAATAGAAGACATTCTACTGCCTAGATAACTGTACAATTTGTCATGAAAATGGTGAATTCCGAAATTCATTGAACAACTGTGGCCACTAATTGAACTAAAACTTCGAACCCACGTATTCATTCACCTATACATAGGCAGAATAGTCTATATAATATAGGAATGTACTAAAATTATGCATACTGATTTTCCATATAAATTCCTAATGACTGACTTTGAAAAAAAAAACATCCACATAGCAAATCGAGATACACGTTATTATAAACTAGTCATGACCAATAGACTTAATCCAAATACATAAAAATTACAACATTCTTTCCAAACTGGCAAAACAAGTAAGTAAAATGGGAAGAAAGTGATACAACACATAAACATATAGCACAGTATAGTAGCATTACAATATTTAGTTCCATACCAGTGCAACACCTAATATAAGTAAAAATCTCTAATGGCTTTAATAAATTTAACTTATTATAAATAAATACTAATCAAACTATAAGCTGTAGATATTCCAAATCTGGTGATTACTAACAAAAATCTAAGAAAATATCAAATCGTAACCAAACCGAGCCAAAACAATAACACTCATAGGAATAAGTTAACTTAATAGACATTAAGTTAATCTTCCTCTGAAGATGAAGATGCTGCCTCATCTGTTGTATTATCAGGGAGTAAATCCTTTATATGAAATTGACAAATTCGTCTATTTGTCGAATTGTCTTTTAATTCATATACTAAAGGAGATATTACCCTAACGACAGTACAGGGAACATATTTCTGACAAAACTTAGCAGAAATGGCATCACCTTTATTTGATTTCAGAAAATTCCGTTTCAAAACTCGATCGCCCACAAAAAATCGCAACTCTCGTTTCCTCAAATTATACTGATGCTGATTTCTAAGGTAAGAAGCTTTTAACTTCTTCCTAATGTCAGCGAATATTGGAGGTAGGTTTTGGAGATCTTCCATACGGTGAAGTTTATCAGAGATTTGAGGAAGAGTTGTTGAATTTTTAGAAATTAAACCGAAATAATCACCTGACAATGGAACATGCCTACCAAAATTAACATAAGCTGGAGAACACTGAGTGATTTCATGAACAGAAGTTCGAATGGCTTGAGCAACTGAATGGATGTACTTATCCCAAGCTCTATGATCACTATAAGTGTAAGATCGAAGAGCAGTAACAATGCTACGATTTACACGTTCAGTGTGGTTAGCTTGCGGATGATAAGCTGCATTGTAGAATATCTTTTGGACCTTATATTTACTTAATAGATCTTTAAATGCCTTAGAAACAAATTGTGGACCATTATCACATGATACTATTTGGGGAATACCAAATAGTAAGAACACTTGTTCCTTTAAGAACTTCAAAATGGCTGGAGTTGTAGCCTTACGCAGAGGACAAACTAAAGGAAATTTGGTGAAGTAGTCTACAACTACCAAACAATATGTGTTACCTAAATAACTACGTGGATACGGTCCAATAAGGTCTAAAGAGATCATTTGCCACGGAAAATTAATGTTCCTAAACGAACCCATTAGTCCAGCTTGAGGTAGGTTACTCGGCTTGCATGTTGCACAAACTCTACATCTAGAGATGTATTTCTTGACTGAGTTGCGCAAACCAGGCCAGTAATATAACTCAGCTATTTTACCAAACGTTTTATAAAAGCCAAAGTGACCTGATGTCACATCATCATGAAAAGTTCTTAAGACTTCATCCCTATTTGCTGTTGGGACTACTATCTTCCAATCAGACATATTCGATAGAGATTCAACTGGACTGATAACATGTTTATAGAGGATATTATTCTCCACCTTGAAATCAGGATACCTAGTAGGTTCTTGGGTGACATTATGAATCATCTTTCGATACCAATTATCTGGAGATAAAGTGGACAGATCTAAAAGATTGATATCGAATGTACGTGACAACGCGTCTGCAACCACAACACCATTGGCTTTGCGATGAACAATATTATAATCAAAAACAGAAAGCCTACAAATCCAACGGGACAAACGTTGTGACGGATTTTTCATGGAATGTAACCATAATAAAGAACTATGATCTGTGATGATAGTAAACTTACGACCCTCAAGATAGTACCGAAAGGCATCAAGACCATGGATAATTGCAAGAAGTTCTCTCTCTGTGGTGGAATAATTCTTCTGTGCTTTATTGAGCTTTTTGCTGGTATAAGCTATTGGGTGTTCCGAACCATCCTTCATTTGAAATAGTACACCACCTGACGCAGTGTTGGAACAATCTGTCATGAGATAGAAATGCTCTTTAAAATTCGGAGATGTCATGACAGGTGCACTAGTAAGAGCTTCTTTTATACGCCGGAAAGCATCATCGGCTTCTGAAGTCCATGTAATAGTTTGGCCTTTTTTCCTATTTTTAAGGAGATCTGTAAGTGGGGATAACAAAGTAGAGTAAGACGGCACAAACCGACGATAATACCCACACATTCCTAATATCCTACGGACTTGAGTAGTAGTCTTAGGAATGGGAAAATCCTTGATAGCACATACTTTATCAGGATCAGTCCTTAAACCTTTACTATCGACTACATATCCTAAATATTTAAGACTAGGACGACAAAACTGACATTTATCTAAATTAATAGTTAAATTAGCCTCTTTGAGACGTGAAAACAACTTATCCAAAATTTCCATATGAAGGGAAAAATCAGGAGTAACGACCAAAATATCATCCAAATAATAAAAAACATAGGGTTCTAACTGAGGACCAATGACTAAATCCATCAGACGACACATTGTCTGAGGAGCTGAAACAAGACCAAAAGGCATAGTGACAAACTGAAATAATCCTTTCCCACTAACTGCAAAAGCTGTATACTTTTTACTTTCCTCACTCAAAGGGATTTGTAAAAAGGCTTTAGATAGATCGATAGAAGAAATATACCTAGCATTCTGAAGTTTACTGAGAATGACGTCTATTCGGGGAATAGGATAAGCATCCCGATTTGTAGTAATATTATTCAACTTTCGACCATCGAAGCAAACCCTAATTGCCTTTGTTCGGAACTAGATAAACTAGTAAAATCCTGAATAGCACTAAGTAAGGACAGATTAAATTGAGAAATCGAAAAGGAAAAATTAGAACAATTTAGTGTGCTATTAAAAGCATTTAAGAAATCCATACCTAAAATGATAGAATTCTGAACTGAAGGAATAATATAGAATGTAATTTGTTTACATAAATCTGCTACTGTGATTTCAGTTTCAAATTTGCCTGTAATAGACTGAACTGTACCATCTGCAGTAGACACTTGCAGAGAAGAAATGGGCATAATAGAAATCTCAGCATTTTTCAGTAAAGCTAATGAATGTGAACCTATCACAGAAATGTTCGAGCCACTATCTAAAAGAGCTAAACAAGATTGTCCTAAAATCTTAATAGGAAGATAAGGTCTATTATCATTATGTTTTCTCACTAATAAAGAATTCAAATCAAAACAATTATTATCTGATTGATCAAAAATTTTAAATGGTACTAAACTAAACTTATTATCTCTACCTACACAATCAGAGGATGCAATAGGCAAACAAGAAGAATCAGAAATAAAAGAATCCTCCTGAATTGTGGTAGATTCTGGTATAGATACTGGAACTACTACACTGCTACTATTATGTTTATTACTAAAATTTGGGAAGATATTTGGGGAAGATAATCTATGCGAATCAAATGTATTATATTGGGAAGTTACTTCTTGGAATGACTTGGTGTGGTGTGTGTTGGTTTTTTGGAGACAACCCCTTTCCCTTTCCGACTGGAAGATGGGTTTGGGTGGCTTGACGTGGTTGGACCAGTGACTTCGTTTGATGCAACGGTTTGATTCCCTGATGGGGGTGTGGACGGAGAAACGCTCAGGGGACGGACCTCCGATCGTTCGTTTCCCGAACACCTAAAACAATTGCGTTTGAGGGTATTTTCTTTACCACAACCGTGGCAGAAAATACGGGTACGAGGGATGCCGCAATCATAAAAAGTATGGCCAGACTCACGACAATTCCAGCACACTACAGAACTAATAACTGATATATTACGTTCAGAGGCCTTAGGTTGCCAAGAACGGTGTCTAAAAGAATTTTGATGACCGAAAGAGTCAGAAGAGTGTTTAGAAGTGGTTGGAGGTTGAGAAGACCAAGATAAAGTTTCCTCCAAACGTTTACACTTCTCGGTTATGTCTGCTATACTGGTGATGTCTACTAAAGCTAATTGCTGATGATAAAATGGCAGTAGACATTTGAGGATGATCTTAATCTTTGCAGAATCTGTCAGAGGTGTTTCAAGGCGACTACACATACCCAAAATGTTATTTATAAACATCGTAACAGACTCGTTTGGCTTCTGTTTACGATTTTTGATTTGGTCTAGAAGGTCATCTTGAAAAGAATAAGGTAGAAAATCAGACTTGAGTTTCTGAGCCAAATCAGACCAATTAGAAAAATTATTGCGGTTGTTTCTAAACCACGTAAAAGCTGTGCCTGTAAACAACTCAGCAGAAGCTGCAAAAAGATCCTCCTCACTCACTCCTCTCGATATGCGAAGACATTCCACCCTATCCAAAAAGGAAATAACCTGGTCATAATGACCTTCACCAGAAAATGTAATGCCCCATTTATGTACCTGAACAGGTTTGGGGTGAAGAAATGAATTAGCTGCTTGGGCTGAAGAAATAGGGGTTGAAGTAGCAATTGGATTCACTCGTGAATCAAGTTCACCCTCTAGGCTAAGAATTCGGATTGAAATAGAGCGTTTGTAAGTTTGCTGCTCCTCATTCGAACATGATAATAAATGAACACGGCCTGAGACATGGGCTAGACGTGATATCAGCCTGGAGTATAGGCTATCTTGGACAGTCCCTCTAAAATCGGATATCCTTTTAGCCAAATCATCCATAGTCTCATCAATCTCTTCTTGTTGTTCCAAAAAGGGAATACTGGTGGCAGAAATTTGTCGAAAGCTCCTATTTCCTTCTTCTTGCCTTAGAGCTCCACGCAATATCTTGCGTTTTAAATCCACATTGGAAGACGCATCAATGGGGATGTCCCTAATTCTCAACTCATAATCTAATTCTTAACTAATAAATGTTCTACCTTGAATGCAGACATTGTGAAAGAAAAACAAATAGATGAATAGGTAGAATAGACAAGGAGATAATATACTCACACTCCACAAAAACAATCGAATAGTAATATAAAGTTTTCAAAAAAAAAATATATAAGTAAATATGTACCAACACACCACAAAATCAATCCAAAAATAATTTCAAGTTATTCACAAAAATTTCAAAATGGTTAAGTAAGTTAAGTAAATATAAACACAATCCTTGAAGCAACACACAATGGTTTCAACAAGTATATGGTTAACAAATACTTGAATATAAAAAATTCACCAATATTGGCTAATATATATATGTATAAAAAATAGTAATATCTTAATTATTAAATTCTTAAAGTTCAATAATAGTAAGATAGATAGTCAACTGTACACAATGAGATGAAAAGGTGAGGGTTTAAATATGAATATAAGTAAACTACAGCAATACAAGTATATCTATAAATGTAACTCTAATAAGGAAAAACAATAAATAAATAAAGGAGTTAAAAACAATATGAACACAGAGCAACTGGAACAAATTAGAAATAATAAAGAATATTTGCAAAGAGGAATATTCTAAGAACGTACGGTCTGAACTGAGAAAAGGCCCCACGTTGGGCGCCAATGTAACAAAAATGGAATGGCTGGAGCGCCAATATAACAAGAATGTGTAGTGTAGATGTGCAGTGTAGCAATAGGGTAAACTCTAAAATGTACCTTGATACACCAACGGATTAATATCTGGAATAACAGAAGATGGAAGGGATTAGATAGAAATAAATTATATGAAAGAAATAAATTAAGGGTAAATATGAATATTTAAAATATAATAAAATTAATACTGGCTAGCGACTATGCAGGAGAATGACCACTTGACACTCAAGAGGATTAGGCCAATTTGCATGCCCTACAGTGACCGTAAGATATAAGAACTAATGACCAGAAATCTACCAAGAAATAAACAGACGAAAGATAAAGTTGCTCTACTGAATGTTTGGGCGCCAGGAAGTTAAATGGTTTCTTCCGAGATATCTTGTATTGCTGAAATATTAAAGGATAGGTACCAAGTGAAATCTTAAATTGTTTTAACCCAACTTTAATAAATACCTATATTATGTACAATTATTTTAAACCCTTATATATATATATATATATATATATATATATATATATATATATATATATACCCCTATAACCCAACACCTCTTATATACAATTACCTATCTATATTTACAATGGAAACCCTAAATACAATGATAAAACAGTTTCCCCTTTCCCAAATGTACCTATTTATGTGAAATGTTGACTAAGGTTATACAATAGTTATATAAATATAATATAAAATGAAATATATAATATAAATGTTACAATTATCGAATAAATGAAATGAACCTCTCCGGATATGTGTGCACACAATAACCTGACAAAGAGAGATTCAAGGGAGAGATAAAACCTCATCCCTTGGTAGACAATAAATAATTAAATTAAGTTACAATGATTAATATTTTATGAAAAAGTGAAGGTAATTATTATTAATGATATATATTGAAATTAAAGTGAAACAAAAGTTAAACCTTGAAGAGGATGTAGAACGTTATTAAAAATATTTGAATAGGAAATAAAAAAATTAAAAATCAGTTCTTCCTGCCGGTTTCTGTAGGTTTCCCTGAAGATGATCCGGTGGAGAACTAGTCGCAGGTGGGTGATACGCCAAACCTGGACACCATATATAAAAAAAAGGTACTTTTAACTTAAGTCCTTGAAATTCTTCTTAACGCAAACTTAAAAATTTTCTTCCCCTTGTCCCAATAAATATTTCCCCATAAACAAACTGAAAAGGTTTTTCTTCCCTGACTTGTCACTGGATCCCGGAAGTAGGCTAAAAAGAACAGTTGTGTTACTCCAGGTCTTTTGTTCATACAAAAAGTAAGGAAAAAACCAAGAAAGGTCAACAAATTGAAATAAAAACTGTTAATGGGTTTCAGTGAATAACGAACTTGGGATAGTATGACAATGATATTATAGGATCATATTAGATAGAATGTTTTACGGAAGGCATGGTCTGTATATATTATAGAATAGAAAAAAAGAAATATTAGCCGGTTTAAACGGTATGGAATTGAAATAGATAATTGTTTGTTTTCATCCTTGAAAAGAAATAAAATTTGAAATAATTATAAAGTCTAATACTTAATGTATTTAGGTATTAATGAAATAAAGTAAAATGAGACATATATAAGATGTGTGAAATATCTATCGATAAAGGATTAAAATTGATTTGAATTTTACCAACAATGGCAGATGATCTGACATGTTTTTTCATATAATTTATTTATAAATTCATCTTACCGGCTGAGGTGGTCCAAAACTTAAGTATTTCCCAAAAACAAAAGTAACAAAAAGGCTTCCTTCCAAAATAACTGCTTCTTCGTAAAAAAATAAAATAAACTTAACCCAGATTCATGAAAATGGCACCTCGAGCCGCACTACTTGGTCACAACGAAGTTCGCTCGACGAAATTTCAGCAACAAGTAACGATCTGCCGGTACTTCGGCGGCTGTCACGACGATGTATTTTCAGAATCTTAGACAGAGGGCGGGATTTAATGCCAACTTTCGAAAATAAAATTTACTGGAGTTATTTAAATTTTTGGTTTAAGAATATTTCAAAGATGAATTTAATTTATAATTAAATTAAAAGATTCCAGTGACAAAAAGGAAAGTCGTTATTTAAGTAACGGACTCGTTACAGTATCAACCCTTCTAAAAGTTCGTTTGTAACCTAATATGGGGGAGGGAGATTCACTGTTATCTAATAAATAACTTTCATCGTATTGGGTATCAACATCTCTGATTAGACCTTTGATTTCTAGTAGATGATTAGGAATGTAAGCTACCAAATTTCATTTTTTAACTTTAAATTTTTAACCAAATTATTTGCATCAGAAATTGACCTTAACAAAACTTTAATTCTGTTTTTTCCAATGCCTTTAATTTCAATAATATTAGGAATATTCAATTTTTTATGCAAAATATGGGCAACTGTTAAAGGATGTAGACGACCTATATTTTCATTGTTTGTTTTTTCTATGTAAACATAAACATTATTAAAATTGTACTTATCTGATTTAATGTTGAAAAATTTTGTAGCTACTGTTTTTTGCGCTTCAGGTTCTGGCAAGATTGTAGTACAGTCACTGGTTTTATTCGCATTTTTCGCTGTCGAATCATCAAAATTTTCGATTAAACTGGATTCATTAATAGGCATTTCACTATTCTCACTAACACATGAAAAGTTTAAATCACCTATTGGCGTCTCTGGAGAAATTGCCTCCCCATGGGGAGTCGTTTATATACTTATTTATTACACTGAGTTAATGTCAAACTTCGAATCACCTGTACTAATTTAAAATCGAGTTAATTAGTAGAAAAAGACACTGGGCACTGATTATTTACGACCTATCGCTTTGAAAGTTCGAATAATACTGCTCACAATATTAAGTAATTTGTATTATTTACTGATGTTAAATTTTGTTCCACTAGTTTAAAGGCTTAGAATATTTGTCTTATCATTAGCCCCCCGTACGATAGTCTTATTTATATTAAAAACCTCAAGCTAAAAAACATAAAACAAACATTGATGAACCGAATCAAAATAAAATGACACTAAATAATAGCAAATTAAGCAAGCAGCAGCAATTAGAGAGTGAACTTGACAAATTAAATATATTGGGACGTTAGTACCATTGGGTGCAACCAATATGATGGAAACTGCACCATATAGTCAGTCAGTAATTAGTATATAGTATATTACAGGGGTGTTATGTTAAAATTGAATTATACTTACAACAAACCAAAATTATTACTTACATATCAGATACAGGAAAACTCTATACACAAACTTACTCATAAAAACAACATTCCTCCTCGTAGAAATTAAAATTTTGGGACGGCTCACACCTTTTGCCCTGTTATGTTGTCATTTTAGGGAGGTTGTATTATTAGTACTTCCGTCAAACATTATTAGTACTTCCGTCGATGGTTGAGCAAAGTGTTTTCTAAGTATCTAAGAATTCACATTATACATACAAGCAGTAAATAAAATAATATATGTTAGATTTATTTATTACAAAATGGGCATTTATAAATTATCAAACAGTTTATAATATTTGCATAACAATAACCTTTCGCAGATCCAATATTTAAGATTAAAATTATACACATTAAAATTCCTTTTATAATAAAACAATGATACCTGTGATTGGAGTGTAGGTAATACTTTATGCAAATCAAAGCAGGCAGTTACAACTTGCTGTTATCTTTTTTATCTATCTAACTTTTTTATCACGATTTTTTGCTTCATGTGTAACCCATTTGTTTGCAATCTCTCTCTCTCTCTCTCTCTCTCTCTCTCTCTCTCTCTCTCTCTCTCTCTCTCTCTCTCTTTCTCTCTTCAAACCTGACCCCCAAAGGGAGTGTAGTGGTAATCATGATGTTGTGTGTCGTCTGTTTCCAAAAATATCTGTCTCTGGTCATTTCTTTTAACACATGTATAGGTTTTTTGCATATGCATGTAATTTGATCGACCCGTCTTGTTGGAGATCTTCCCCGTGATCTTTGGCCTTCTACCCTTCCTTAGATAATAAAAGTTTTTCCATGTTTTCTGTGCCTGTCTCATAACATGTCTACAGTATTACAATTGTTGCACTCGAACCTTGCTGGATAGCCGGTTGCTGACTTTCAGCTCATTAAAAATTGAAATATTTGTCCTATGGTCGGTTCACAAAATTCGTAACATTCTTCTCCAACAGAACATTTTAATGGCGTCTATCTTTCTTCTTTCCGCTTGTCGGAGAGTCCAAGATTTCCATCCGTATGTTTGCAATATGTAAAGCTATTCCTTTTTTATTGATTTTTCTCTGCTTTAGTGTTATGTAGATTACATTTGAGATACCAATTATTTTTCGGTGTAAAAAGCCAATATTAAACTCAGTATTGAATATGTGCTTTTGGTGGCTGGCTGATCGCATGGGTGATTCTCTAACATCCATTCATTATACAGTAAAAATAAATTGGGAAACGTCAAAATACGTTTTAATTCTTCTTTTCTTGCCTAGTGGGATTCTTTTGCTGGAATAGAGTTTATATGTGAACGAATTGAATTTTTAATATTTTCATCTACGACATTTGCTCTTTTCTTATGGTGACCACCCATATCTCCAGATATAAAGCCTTCACCTTCTTGATTATCAATTTTTTATAAACTTAGAGTTAGTGTTCTGCTAACTGCAAATTTTATTCATATGTTTATTTTCTTCTAGACTCTTTTACTTTTCTAACCTTTCTCTCTTGTCTGAGAATATAATTACATAAATATTCGCTCTTATTGTTATGATCAACCATTTCCCAAAAATTATTAAGTAAATTGAGTCTATCATTTTCAGATAATTTCGATTCAGTTTTAATAGTATATTATTATTTAATAGGTTATTAATGCACTGTGAATGTTTGGTACCTTATTTTTATTAAGAGAAGTTTGGTTCGGTCGTAAATTATTTAGGTGTTATCATTCTTGTTTGAAAGTCTAAACTAGTATTTTCACGCGAGTTTTCAAGATTTAAGACATGCTAACTATGCTGAGCAGTTAATAATAAAGAATTTACTTCTTGTCTGTCATCTTACTTATTAGAAGAGCCTGATAAATTGAATTAATTATTATTTATAGTAATATTGCACTTACAATATCTTAATTTCTTATATCACAAGTTACAATAAAGTTTTTATAAAAAATATTCATCGATAATAGCATTATTATTATTTAGATTATTATTATATAGAAATTTGCTTTACAATGAGATTACTTTGTTGACTAACTTTATATTTACATAAGATAGTATAAAAGACTAATGGATAAGAAGAGAAACGAGTGGATAAGAGAGAAAACAAAAGTGAGGGATGTTAGACAAGAAGTTGCAAAATTGAAATTGAGATTTGCCGGACACAATATAAGACAAAAAGAAGACCGATGGAACAAAATTCTTATAAGTTGGAGACCGTGGGAATATAAACGAAGCAGAGGAAGGCCCCAAATGAGATGGGCAGATGATATCAAGAAGCACGTGGGCTCTAGATGGATGACTGTAGCAACAGACAGAGAAGAATGGAAAAGGATTGGAAGGCCTATGCACAAAGATGGACCGAATGTACGAATAAGAAGCTCGCCTTAGCGAACTTTGCTGGTTCGGAGAAAGATTTTTCTTATCGCACAAAGCTTCTGAGATACTCCTTAGCTTCGAAGGACCAGCTGGAGAATCCAGCACCTGAAAGGTTGTTCCCTTGACAAGGGATAAGTGTAAATATTAAATATGTAAAGCCTTAAAATATATCTTTATTGCAAGAAGAAAAATAGCCTACATTACTGTAGAAAATAGCATTTAATAGTTTATGGATAAAAGTAAATATTTAACTTGTATAACATGTAAATTAAAATCGTTGTTAAAATGTTAAAGTTGTTGGATCACAAATCGTTTATGCACTCGCGGCACGATATGGCAACACCGCGACTTGGAACAATTGCAAAGTTGAGATTAAATATAAGTTTTCTACTTACAATAAGGCACAGCATTACTTGTTACACAGCTCTTGTTACCATGCACTCACTGCCAACAATTCTGGCCACAAAAACTAGATAATTGGAAAATAAGGAAATAATGAATAAATGAAGAAATTAATTTGACGGGTCGCAAGCGCTTGGTTGTCAGACCTTCTCTTAAGACGGTTGCTTGGCGACTATATGGTTTTTAGAAACTTGTTGGTCTTGCTAACAGTTCAGGACCGAGAATGGACTGGTTTTTGGGACTAGTCCAAGTTTAGATATAAGGGGAGTTTTGTTATGAAAATCTTAAGATTTTTACAATGTACAAATTTATGGTAAATTTGTACACCGAAGAAGGCTAATTAGATAGATAGATAGTATAAAAGTTATTAGACCAAAATAAGGGTTATCCTTTATAGATGTTACTAAATCTATAGTTGAAAAACATTGTAAGTAGAGATATATTGTTATTTATATCACGTGTCGAAATGAAGAAAGGCGAGTGGTGTGTTGTGTACAAAGACTTCAATGAAACTAAAAGGAAAATTCGATAGATCTACCTTAAGATCACGTACTGAACTAAATGTTGAGCAGTTCATATAAAAGAGAAATGATCATATGAATTAATAGATTGACAAAAAGCATATAATTAAAATGAAATCCAAATTAATAAGAAACACTACCAGAGCGATTGTATGGCTTACCTAAATTTCATAAAGAAAATATTTCGATTGTCAGTGTAATTTTCTCTCCTACATATGATGTCACAAAATATCTAATAACGGTACTAAATTCATAAATTGGCTAGTTGTAAAGATACATCAGTGACTCTACACATTTTATTGCGAAAATAAAAGAAATAATAATATTTTAGTTAGTTTCGATACAGTTGTACTTTTTACTATGGTGCTGGTTTTTCAGGCATTAGAATATACTAGTTAGCAGGTTCTAGAAAACATCACAAACCTTTTTACTTTTTTTATATCATAACCTTTAGATAACATATATTTGTGAGAGAGCGGAATTATAATTAACCAATAAAAATCATTGTATTCGTTCCGTCGTAAACATGAGATTTTTTTATATCTGGATCCAGTAGGAGGCTGTTAACTTACAAATTCCTCAACTTAATAAATTATCTAAACCCTAAGACGTCCTTGACTAGGAAATATACAACAATAAACATTGTATCTTTAGAAGTTCTAGTGGAACGAAAGTCGTACGGAAAACTCGGAAATATACTATAAAGATATATTGCCGATAGGGCGAACAAGTATCGCTTTCTATTGGTTATTATATCATCACCATAAGGTTTACATCATTGAAAACATTTATAAATCTGCAGTAATAAAATAAAAAATGTCTAATTTATCGTAAATATTTTCTGAATAATAATTATTTATATATAAACGTTATACGATTTACGTTATTTTAGTATTTATGTATTACAAATAGATTTGTTGACAGTTCAAAATTTGTATATTTTTACAAAAACCTAATTTGAATTTATATTATAAACATTTTACTAGCTTATTATATATATTTTTGAATAATATCTACCAATTTATGTAATTACAGAGTTTATTTGTACCAAAAACTAATTTCAGTAATAATTATTTAAATATTGATTTTTTGAGATCCTAATTCTAACCTCACTTTTGCAATTGCAAAGGCAGATTTACTGTTGTAAATAATAGAATAGTACATTGTTTACCGGGTATGAAAAGCTTAACATTCCTGGACGACTGTGAAGATTGCTAAGTCGAGGCGCAAGCCGAGAGTTAGCAACACAGAGTCCAGGAATGTGGGTTTTCCTACGAGGTAAACATACTATTTTTCCGCAAATCGTTTAAATTCGACAGATATTGATTGATTTAAAAAAAAACGCGATAATTTTATTCCCAAATAAATGGTGCTTTGAAATTCCTAATAAAATTACTTGGGTTACTATGGAAACGTATTGAGGTTGAATTGTCAAACTTATGTAGAACACTAACAACTGTACGGAAATATCATTTCCTTACAGTAAGGAAATGACATTTCTTTACAGTAAGGAAGTCCTGACTTTTTCTTCAAGAAATTTTGACAGGAATGTCAAAATTTCCTGGCGATTTGCGGAAATAGTACATTGTTTACCGGGTAGGAAAAGCTTAACATTCCTGGACGACTGTGAAGATTGCTAAGTCGAGGCGCAAGCCGAGACTTAGCAACACAGAGTCCAGGAATGTGGCTTTTCCTACGAGGTAAACATACTATTTTTCCGCAAATCGTTTAAAATTCGACAGATATTCTATATAATAGGTTACTATGGAAACGTATTGAGGTTGAATTGTCAAACTTGACGCTTATGTATGTAGAACACTAACAACTGTACGGAAATATCATTTCCTTACAGTAAGGAAATGATATTTCCTTACAGTAAGGAAGTTCTGACTTTTTCTTCAAGAAATTTTGACAGGAATGTCAAATTTTCTGGCAATTTGCGGAAAATTATATTTATATAGGTATTATTATAATATATTATTGTTTTACGAAACCATTTTATATAACTAGTTAAAAGATTGTAACAGTATATCGTATTTAATTTACAGTAATAATGACATTTTTTCTATATAAATTGGACCTTGATTTTTTTTATGATTTTGACTCGGAACTGGATAAAAAGTACAACCACTTTTACAATGACTATATCAGTTTGCGATGCAACAAAAAATATTACCTACTATCGTTTTGAACAATTATAATGTATAATTATATGTATAATTTTTATATTATTATATGTATAATTATATAAGTTATAAATCCTTAGGTCTGCTTGCCATTATACTAAACTCAGTACTGAACTTAATTTAATACCACAAATATTGTATCTACAATTTACGTGCGCGCCGATTCAGTACTAAAAATTAGAGCATGGTCTATTTTCTTGAACTAAAAATGATGAAATATTAACTAAAAGGGAGCTTACTCCCAACTAGCTGGCAACAATTTTTAAAACAAATTATTATTCATCCGTAAAAAGTTTTTATATGCCAAAGGGTATACTACTAATAACTTTTTATTCAACATATTTAATATTCCGTTGCATAAACCGTTTTTTAAAAATATTTTTATAATTTTTTTCTTAATTATCATATTATCAATATTACAATTCAAGCTACTGCACATTATTTTCACTTCTTTGTAACCATCATTATTTACCTGTGTGTTTTGATTACTCTCATCATAAAACAGACTTCATTGTTAGGTATCAATTCAAAATGGGTAGAGCGTATGCCTACATCTAATTAAAATTACGACAGTTACAAACACAAACTCAAATTTTTCATACTAAATCGACTTGTAAATAATATTTTCAGTACTGAAATCAGTACTGAAATTAGCATAATGGCAAAAGGACCTTACGGCGATGACAAATTTGGCAGATATGAGCGCTTTAAACGTGAAAAGGAAAAGAAGAAATTAAACAGCTCGAAAAAAAAGTGGTACAGTGGGAGATACTGTAGACTAGCGCAAAGCTTTATACGATGCTTTCTATATTTTTTAAATTTAAATAATTTGTTAAAATTAAATAAAGTTATGTTATTCTTTATTTATTATTGTTATAGTAATATTGTTATAGTTATAGTTTATTTATTGTATATTTATATTGTTAGTGTTATATTATATATTGTTATAGTAATAAAAGTAAAAAAGTTTACATGTTGTATAACGGTCACCCCTGGTCCCGTAAATAGACCCTTCCAATTGTTTATTGTAATCGTCATTTCATAAAAAGCCATATTTATTTAATTTGTGCTGATTTAGAAATCTCTTCCAAAGCATAAATATAAAAGTTCAACTTAAATTGATTTACTAATAACTCTTTAATACAATACAACTTCTTTAATACAATTTTTGAAAATCCGACAATATATTTATATGTAATAATTTCAAAATGAGAAGTGTATAGAATAAAAAACGGGTGTGGCAGTCCAGTGGGACTGCCGGTAGAAGTTATACTTCTATACACGCGTTCGCCGTTAAAAATTTATATGGGAGTCAATCTGTACAATCATTACATATGTAATGCTATAGGTAAGAGAGAGCAGGCAGAGAAAAAGAATTAGTTATATAGGTATATGGTGCATCGTTTGCTGTAAATAAACATTTGACATGTAATATGAGTATAGTAAATGAAGGATTGTATCAATATTTTAATCAATATATATATTTTTATTTTTAAATATGTATAAAACGAGTTGAATAAAAAAAAAAAAAAAATTTTACACATACTCTGCAGTAAAATTCATTGTTAATTTTTCTATTAATATTAAAATTACAATACAATAAATACACTGCAATATAAATCAATATAATAATACAATATAAATTAAAATGTAATATTCATAAGTATTTAAAACTGCCCATATACATAATTTACTGTACGAAGATAAAAATAAAAAACCAACAACTAGGATTATGTTGTAAATTTTCATTTTATTTTAAAATTTAGCATGCTTGCGTATATTGCATATATTTAATAATATTCACGTGAGGTTTTTAAAAATTTAAAAAATAAAAAAGAAAATTCATAATTGGGATTCAAACTCACAACCACCAGCGTATAAACCAAACACGTAAAGGATTTGCCAACTAGACATGATACTAAGGGATTTCAAAATTGACAGTTTTCAGTCAAACAGTGATTATTTTGAAATACAAAAGCCTAAAATAATTATAAACGTTTAATAAGTAATACAAAACATATCACATAAATAATAATATTATTACATATTATATTATGTATATAATATTATATATATATATATATATATATATATATATATATAAATATATACAATATTATATATATTATATATATATATATATATATATATATATAATTTATATAATATTAAATATATATACAAAAGGAACATTTTTATTCTCAAGAGAGGAAGAGAGAGAAAATATATCTTCTGTCTCTCTCTTACTCATTATCTTACATATGTAATGGTTTCACAGATTCACTCTCATGCAAATTTCCAACGCCGACCGTACGTATAGAAGTATAACTTCAAAAATTAAAGCCAAATTTCATAATAAAAACCTAAATTAAACCTTAAATAATGTTCACTTTCGACTAAAGTACAGTTAAGTGTCACACTCAGTTTCATAATACCTACAGCTCTTTTCATTATTAAAAGTAAACTTAGCTGTTTAAATTAGTAGGCTGGTATTTGTATGTGTGTATCAATTTTTCTTTATTGTTGTCGAAATAACGTTATTTTTCTTGTCGTATGTTAATTTGTGTGTAAAATTGTTAATTGTTTTTAATTACGTCTGTTCTTTTAATTGCACAAAACTTTTTAGGAGGACCTTTACTTATTAAGGAAGTATCCAAATATAAATAAAGTATAAAAACCAAGACAAAATGTTAACGAAAAGTGAAAATTTTAAATGAAGAGAATGATCAATGATGATAAAGAAGAGAGGGAAAAGCCAATCATGAAATCTCCACGAAATCTCCAAAATTAAACCTCCGACTCATTTCAAAATAATAATAATGGCACTCTTTCAGCCAAATGGTTTTCCTGCCTCGACTGGTTATCTCGTACAAACCTTTTTATACATTTTCTTTTTTTACTTACAGAGATAGGAGTCTCTTTGGACACACGGAGTTTGGGTTTCTCGATCTGGTCTCGATTCGCCTTCAACTATTCTGATATCACCAACTAAACTCATAAACAACAACTTATACTTATTTTTCACACACTGTTCTCAAAGTGGACCTCTCGTTCTGGATGGTAAAAACACAATGATTGAAATCTACTGGCTCAATTTTCAAATCTACTGTCCTATTTTTCTACCCTCGTTCTTCCTAGCCAATCATACACATTCATTTTCTCTACCTTTCTTCAACATTTCCTATTTTGTAATTTTAAGAAATCAACCGTGTTTTCCCCCTTGGGTTTTTCTCTAAACACGCTTAATCCGGCACTACCCTGGGGACTTCTGGTTTAGTATCCTACTCAACCGAAATATGCCAAAAGGTGAAAGGTGTCTTGTTTCGTGACGTATTATACGTTCACAAATTACTGAGCGCACGAAATGTGCCTCAAAGTCATAAAACGGTCGTAAAATTTGTATCATCATAGGCGTTCCTGAGGTGTTTATTCATTAAAATTAATGCGTTTTACTTTTATTTTCCTTTCCAAAATGTTTATCAATATTAATAATGTTTTAATACTAATATATTTAGCAAAAAACAATTAAAACTTTCACGGCTAATGTTGGTTATTATATTATATTAATAAAAATAAGTATTTAACCATTAACAATTTTGTAAATAAGAATACCTTATCTCTTTGGATATTTCAATACTAATCTTCGTGTTTAATCACTTTACTAGAAAACCTGGAATTCATATCAGAAGGTACTATTCGTTGCAAGATAATTAGGATGGAATTCCCCAGATCTTTAATAATATAATGGGTATAAAGATGCCGGCTTTGGCCACGTGCCTCGTCTGTTCAGTTTATATTCGACACTTAACTTAAAAGGATGAAGTTATTACGAACAAAAACAATTTTTTTGTTTAATTTTTTAAATCACGTTTTTGATCGCATGTAATTTACGGCTCGTCGGCGTTTCCGCGCCTACGGCACTAATAAGCGTCTCAAATATTTCTTTTGCTAATTATATGCAGTGCGTGTGTGATTTTTTATTCTATATACTTACGATTGTGCTCGTTTTGTTGAATTGTTTGTAATGGCTTCATCATCAACATCATTAAGTTTTACACCAGTACTGTTGCGTACAGTCAGTAAGTCTGTCTATTCACCAAGAGAGAAGACTATTGTCCTGAATGTTCACGATGTTCTGGTTTCTCAGAATCCCACAAACACTGTTCGCAACATAGTCGAAAGTTGTGCCAACATGACTGGCGTAGGGAGTCAACTATATATAGGTTCCTATCAGAAAGAAAAAAAAACACGATATAGCTAACCCAAACCCAAACGAACACTTAAAGAGAGGAAAAAAGCCTATTGAAATTGATGAATTTGCCAAAAATGGTATTACAAGGAAAATTCATGGATTTTTTTATTAAAAAAAAAATACCAAACCTAAACAAAATTTTACAAGAAATAAGAGACGACTTGGATTTGCCTCATATCGGACGAACTAAATTGTGACAAGTTTTAAAAGAATTAAATTTACGGTATTACGGAAATTATCTAAGATCCATACGAAAATTTCGGGCTGAAGGAAGACCAATCTTCTACCAGAATAAAACGTGGGTAAACTCAAGTCATACTCTAAAAAAATTTTGGTCAGATAAAAATATATTAAGCTCTAGGCAAGCCTTTTTGGAAGGTTGGTCTCTCCCTACGTTCTGGTAAAGGCAGTAGATTAATAATTTCTCACATTGTCAGTGAAAAAGGATTTGTTAAGCATGGTTTTTTGGAATTTCAGTCCAAAAGCACAAAAGACTATCACGAGGAGATGATAGCTGATGTTTTCGAAGAGTATTTTGAGCGGATGATTAAACGCATACCACCAAATTCATTTATAGTATTAGATAATGCACCTTATCATTCACGACTAGTAGAAAGACTTTCAACGACTGCGTGGAAGAAACAGGATATTCTTGACTGGGTACGGAACCTTACGAAGATAGAATGGTAAAAGCAGAACTTTTAAAAATTGCCCGGCAACACAAATCTAAGTTCAAGAAATACGACTTTCACCCTACCACTACGAAATAAATCCAATTGAACTCATTTGGGCACAAATGAAAAGTTATGTGGCTAGAAAAAAGACGTCATATAAAATACAAGCTGTACGTGAATTGTTATACGAGTCTTTACAACATATTACAGAACAAAACTGGAAAGATGCAGTAAGAAATGTCGTAGAAGAAGAAAAAAAAATGTGGGATCTTGATAACATAATTGATGCTACCGTAGAGACACAACCGCTAATTATTAACCCTCAAGACGACTCGTATTCCGAAGTTGATCCTATTTATTTTGAATTTGAATAGTTTTCTAATCGTAATTATAGAAGGTAAGTATTAGTAGCTGTAATCGTAAGGTATTAAAGGGGGAAGGCGCAAAATGTCGCCTGTCAAAATGTTCAATGTGTTTTAAATGTATCCATTTTTTTTTCAAATCCTGAGAAAACTAAAAAGCATTTTTGAAAAATTTAAAGACCGACTGAAATATTTATTAGAATAAATAAAAAGTTTCTTTTGAATGCAATATGTTCAATGAAAAATTATACTATATTTTCTCTTTTATTTCACCCCTGTTACATAACATATTAAAATAAACATTGTAGAAGTTTTCAGGGACTTTCTGCCCTCAGTAATAATGTAATCTTTCATTCTACGTTTAAATGTATCAAAAATATTTATTAGTTTTCTCCGGATTCGAAAATAATGGATACATTTAAAACACATTGAAAATTTTGCCAGGCGACATTTGGCGCCTTTTCCCTTAATTAAATAAATGTAATAATAATAATCTTTCACAAATGACAAGAAACTTGTTATTTTTGAATAAAATAAAGAAGTTTTATTAAAACAATAATACAATTTACATAAGTACAGTTTAAAAAATATATTTATTTAGTTCAAATAAATGTTTTAATCATATACTCTTGACTGTTGACTGCTGTATTGTATTCCTTCAGATACAAGGTGGGTTAGACGAAAAACATCTTCAACTGTTAGTTTCAGGTTGGTTTTTACTATTATATCGTATTACCTATCCTCTCCGTATTTCATTTCTCTAATTAGGATTAAACTTGTGGTGAGCTATCGACAATTGTGAACCAATTATAGATGTCCAAAAAAGATTTCCCCCACCGTTGCCTGTCAGATTTTAATGGATACCCTCTTAGGCTCTTACTGGAATCTGGCAATACGGCAATAAAGGTTTTTCTTTAAATTAACAGAAGATAATACCGACTAACTTTTCTTTTGTGCTCTCAGTTAAATCCGTATTTGCAAAGATAACTTCTAATTCATCGCATTACCTTCCAAGAAAAATAATATACAAACCATTGTCTTTCAAATATTAATTTGAAATTTTTATTTGATACAAACCATGTATAATAGTTGTAAGATTTTAAACAATATTTAATATTTTCTCAATAACCCCGAGATATTTTTCCTTTACAAATTCTTCTTAGAAACTATTCACTATTAAAGTCCACTGTTCTCCGAAAAAACACTTCTTAATTATAAATCATTATATTTACAAATTGCTAACATATACAGGGTCTTAAATATTTATAATGTTATGGTATTTTGCTTACAAATATTGACTTTGTTCTTGATATATTTTAGAATCATAACAATATATATATATAGCTAACGTTAGTAATCGAGGCCTAAAACATTACGGATGGAAAATAATATTTTCATCCGTTAACCAATCTTTTATTTTATTTATGGTCCAAGCATTTGTTCAAGTCCAAGCATATTTAAAATTTCCAAATGGTATGGAGCATTATCCAGTACTATAAGAGATGGTTCATGTAAACTTGGTAACAGTTTTTCTGTCAACCATTTTACTAACATCTCCATATTCATATTGTCGTGATAATTGGCCGATTTTGATATTGATGAAAATACAAGATCGGCTCCATCAATAAAATGTTTTCCACCTGCATGCACTATAACATGTCACTTTACGTCGGTATCGATATGTTTTATGTATTTTATACTCTCATCCTGCTGTCGTCTTAGAACTAAGGATCTGTAAGATAAAGTTATTAGTTCTCACACCTAAGACCCAAAAGTCCCAAATATTTCGAAAAAAGATAAATTTCTACTGAGTCGATTTCGCCCAAAATGTGATAGAAGTGTTAGTCTTGGTGACTTCGGGACAAATCAACAAACACATGTAACAAAATATCGACACAAAGCAAGCTATTGGAAATTTTCGACTATCGATTCGAAAAGTCAATGAGACCTAAAAATGTAGAAAAATATAAAGTTATTTTTATATCAAAAATATTTCAAAGTCCAAAAAGCTAAATAAAATATTAGAAAATTATTCTATAAGTTATTTTTTATACCAATATGTTTCAAAATCCAAAAGGGGAATAAAAATATTAGAAAAATATCCTAAGTTATTTTTATACCAAAAATATTTTAAAGTCCCTAAAAGAGGAATAAAATATTAGTAAAATTATTCTCTGTATGCCATATTTCAGATTATACCCGATAGATTTTTTCCACCCCTAAGTGTATCCGGCTAGTGATATTTCGATATAATATTAAAAAATAAGATATTTCCTAATTCACTTTTTTAATCAATAAACCGTGTAGTATTATTTATTTTCTGGCTTGGTTCTAGATATTTATTTTTACCAAAAAGATTATAAATTGAAATTTTACATTTTGAAGTAAAATATTATTATTGATTTGTTTTAATTATCACATATTCCACTAATAACCCTGCGTGGTTAAGTGGATTAAATTTTTCTAAATAAAAAAAATTGAGTCATATTTTTTTATTAGGAATTTAATTCTTGATACCTCGATTGTTACCGATTTATGTTAAATCATTTTGATATTTGCTTCGTTTATACGTAAGCAGCGTTTCCAAATTAATTAACCATTTTCTTACCATCGTAGTTAAATCATCTTGGTCATTTGCAAAATATCCAAAATTTAACGTTACTTAAAGGCTACTTTACAACTTAAAGGTTAGAACGTTAATTTAACACCACTTTGTTAGGGGTCATTACTTAAGAGGATGGCATTCTTCGTTTCTTATCGACATGGTAACAGCATCAGTGGCTTGTTTCCCATTCTGACCCCCCGGTTATACCGGTTCTATTAACGGGTTGAACTGGAATTTGTGGATATTTTAAAAGTATTGCACATGGGTGTTTCGCCGGTAAACGACTTTGGCACTACAATAATGCTAATATTTGAGATAGGTGTGTATATAACATTTAAGAGACGTGTTCCTATAATATAGTGAACATTTTCACAGTTAATGTGTAAAATAAAAGTAAATATTTAAAAGAATTTGGAATAAAAAACGTTATTTAAGTTAAGATTTATCCTGGGAAAGTAACAAAACAACTAAGAGATTTCTTAATCCTAAACAAAAATGGATTTGAACATGTCAATATTCAATGTATCATATTTTCAAGCATGCAGAATACATACCTGACGTCAGCATGGCAACAGCACCATTTGATTTAAAAAAATGAAGAATCGCGGCAGTGACACTTGCTGCATCGATAATACCTAAAATATTACAGCATCCAGTATACATTATTAGTATACAGATTTTATTTAAAATTTTTTAGAGAAAAATTAATCAAAAGGCCAGTTAAGGCAAGAACGTTCTCATTCTGACCAGTTACGATCATGCTATGCTAGATTCCAATCGTTTGTGACAAATTCGAGTTCAATTCATCTTAAACTATCTGTATTGTTAGATTTTGCTGATTTTAGTAAGAAGCATCTTAATTTTTTGAAGCATCTTAACATTGAGCTGATGTCTTGCAAAGCCCTAGCTATATGAGCACAAGTACACAGTTCTCGCACCATATTGACTTATACAGTAGAGCTCATCTTCATCATTCTCTTCACCAACGGTGTAAAAAATGAATAGTTTATAGTTTGTCGAAACTCAGAAAATATTCTAACTCTTAAGAATACGGGTTCGTCTATATTCTTAGCAATTTAACACATTTCGTCATTGTCTTTAAATATTTTAGCTTGTATGTAGGATTATGCAAATCTAATCTCAATCCCAATCATAAGGTCTTTTAGGTATTCTAAATCGAAAATAGGAAAGTTGGCAAAATCAACATTATGCAGCCATTTCCATTGACTATTTCTTTTGATAGGATTGTGAGTCTTAACTTTAGCTTGTACCACATTAGGAATCAATCATCTTTGTAATGCTTGTTGAACAGCTTTAGCTGTAACACTTTCTATGTGAACCGGTGGGTAATACTTATTTAATAGTGCACCAGCAATACGGTAGAAATCATTTAGTTTTTTTAGCATTTTGCTATATTATGTTTATAGGATTGGCAAATAATTTAAAGATGGTACATAAATGGTAATTTCTTTCTTCTATAATTCATGTATTTTTTGTAAAAATTGGTGAATTATTATCATCTTGAGTTCTTCAGTTAAAAGTTGCTTTTCTCCACGTAGAAAAAGTGTTGGCATTTGTAGTGATTGTAAAAATTGTATATAATCTCGATATTCTCTGTCTATCAGGACTATGCCTTCATTTTGGAACCAATCTCTCAAATAATTTCCATCTCTGGTAAATTTATGTTAAGCTCAACAGTTTGGTTATCTTTTCCTATGCGAATCTTACGACCAAGGTATTTATAGGCCATTACCTGGTCTATGGACCTTGTTGCTACGCATATATCTTCGTTGACTATAAGATTTGCCATCATCTGGGTTTTAGATATATTTATTTTCAATTCCCCTTCTAGCGAGAACAGGTACAGCTGATTTAAAAGTTCTTTGGTCTTATCTATCCTATAAGCTTATAGCACAATATCATCAGCAAACCTCAGGTGGTTAAGCTTTTCTACATTTATATTTACGCCTTTGTCAGTCAGTTTTAAACTTCTACATATATATTCCAAAAGCGCAGTAAACAGTTTCGGTGATATGGTGTCCCTATGATATACTCTGCGTTATATCGGGAATTTTTGAGTTTGGCGATCATCCACTCTAACAATAGTTGTTTTGATATATGTGTTTAATTATATTTCTTTACCGATAGTTAATTTGGCATTCTGTCAAGTCTTTTCCTTTTCATGATCTACAAACAGTAAAGCTATTGATTATATTCAAGATAGTTTATATAAAAAATTTTAGTACCAATACGTGATTGTTTCGTAGTCTTTTCTAAAACTCGTTTGTTCTATGGACTGATAAAGTTTCAATTTCCTTTCTAATCGTTTCGTGATTATTTTTGCAAATACTTTATAAATATGAGAAACTAGACCTATGGGCCTGCAGTGTGTGAGGTCAATATCATCATTTTTGTACAAGTTAGAAAAGGATGGTGCCAAAATCGACAGAATATTATAGCCATCAGGTGCTACATCTAATATTATAGTACCCTTCGATTCATTTTAATTCAGATTATATAAAATATTAGAGTAAGTCGTTACGTGTTGCTGAATGAATTAATTCATTGGTATTGCCTGGGACTCAATGTTTTTTACAAAAAACCTTTGAATTAGTGATCTTCTAACGCGATCTAATATTATACTAACATATTATAACAAACATGCTTATTTTGACCAACCCCATATAACAATAATTGCATCTCGAGACGATGATCTGAGTTCGAGAATGTTCAGTATCTATCAACCGGCGCGCGGCGGACAGATCGAGGCGCTGATAAAAGCAAAATAGAGGTGGAGTATTCTAGATTATTTTAGTACATAATAAAATGTATATATTAGCTGCGCGGATATTAGTTTAGTTTAGTTGATAAAATATTATCGTACTATAAACTTACAAATAAATATATATATATATATATATATATATATATATATATATATATATATATATATATATATATATATATATAAATTAAAACCGCTCGTTTTCTTGGTAAAACGCTACAATATTATCTGCGTTTACAACCAAACAGAACCATGATTACAAAGTCACTTAAACTTCGTCTCAACTTTTATAGGAATATCAATAAATCCCTTTTATTGATGTATCTGTGTTGACCGTTTTCGAAAATAGGATTACAATAAGTAAATATTTCCTCGAATTGTTCTTTTGTTACTATAACCAAACGTTGAAAGTCTTCATTATTTAAATTATCAATTTTAAGACCGTTTATTTCTTTAGAAGCCTAAATTCTAAGCTCTCCTAAAAACCATGCTAATTCTGAACCTTTGATTTGATATAGTCGGTTAATGAAACGTAGACCAGGTACTAAAATATCCAAAATTATGCCCTTTTAATGAAAATATTTCATAATTTTGAACTTTCATTCAACTCTAATGGTAAAGATTCAAAAATTCATCTGCGTTTAAATGAGCTAATTGGCGAAAATTAAATTGTTTATCGTATGCGAAACATAGCAAACTACGTTATCTGTGAACCAGTTTAGTTTTTTGAATCCGATGAATATTCATTGAAGTTTATTCATAAATAGCTAACAAATGCCTTTTTATAATTTGAAACAATTTTGCACAACACGTGTTTGATGCTTGACAACAAACAAGTTAATGCTCGTAATATGAATTATATAATATTCTCATTTAAACTGTCATAGAGACAACTGAAGTTTAGGAAGTCATGCGCCATATAGTGACAAATATTTGTACAGTTATACTTCAGTAGTAAGTATCTTGCTTAAAGTTTTGTAGATGTAATGTAGTGTTTGTTTATTATACCTAATTATTTAAGTAAAGAGACGAAAGGACAAGCATATTTCATTTAATTGCTTAAAAAGCAGGTAAACACTTACAAATTATAATGAGTAAAGTCTTTTGTAATTATAAATATGAATATTATAGTTATAAAAGTAAACTCACAGCAATAATTTTCATAATATTTTGTAAAAAAAATTAATTATATTAATTTTGAAGGTTCAAAAGGTATATAGGTTAATTAGTACCTATATGATTTGTATATAGTATGTAAATTTTTCCTACGATTATTTTAATTAGGTATTTAACTTTGTCCGATTCCTACAAGGAATGTCATATAAAATTATAATAGGTTAATAAATGTTAATAATAAATAATTATAAATAATTATAACTAATCGAACAAGATTTCAAGTCGCAAAACTACATTAAGACCTGCAACATGCAACACCAAAGTATACATGTATTTATAGTACAAAATTCGTTATACAGTGTAGGTAAAAGTTTATGGTCGATATGGTAAAATTTAACAGGATATCTAACACAGATATAAAATCATATTTTCAGCGACTAGACAAAGATAACAATTATATTCCCCCTTAGTTTCCCCTCCATTCTTATTTCTCATTGACCGCCCATTGCCCATTAGTGTGGCGATTAGTTCCGATCAGAGATATTTTAGATATCTCTGGTTCCGATCGTAATGTACGTAAGGAACTAGAGGTGGGTCGTTGACATTTTTATCGGAACCGTTTTTCGTAAACTGTAACTAGTTGATTGTTTACGAGTAGTTTCAAATAAGCGAGTACACAAACAAACATATTATCTATACACTATTATAGTAATAGAGTACACAGCTATTATCGTTTATGTGTATAAGTATTGCAGTGAAAGAAACTAACGAAGGATATATTTATTATAACTTGAAAAATAAATTAAACAATACAAATAGTACATTATTAAATCGCCAATCGTCTAAAATGACATTTAAAAACATAAGTTTTTCCACTTTTTTTGTTAAAAGTGTTCTACTTTTATTTAAAATTAAACCAGATTTTGAATATGTGTTCACAAGGAACAGATTTTGTATTAATACTACAATATTTTATGAACATAGTGGTTAACTTAGCATATACTTGACGATGGTTTTTTCACCACTGTAATGAACAGTTCCAATCTCCGTGCAAAATTTTTGGTGGGTAATATATCATCAGACAAATACATGTAGACTTCTTTTATATCTCTCGATACAAGTGTATGTTTAGATGAGTCATGTCCAAATAATTCATCAAAAATACACTATAGACTTAAGTCATCTTTATCAGTTGTTTTTTTCTTGTACTGGTTGATTTTCAGTAGTACAAACTTCTTCTCTTTTTTTATAGAAGTATTTTCAGAAGCTTCTTAACTCTTTCTTTTGTTTTTTATAACTAGGTATTCTGATTAATGAATAAGTTTCGATTTACGATTGATCTGCATTTTCGATTTCAAATCTTTATTGATAGTTCGGCAAAGGATTTATTTATTGTAAATATTCAATTAATAATTCTTTTTCTTAGTCAAAATTAATGACCAAGTATAAGAATATTAATTTATTTTCAAAAAAATACACATTTGTAAAAGATGCAGCTTTTATGGCACACTTTCTGAATATTGCAATAATTGAAACTTCTCCTAACGCATTACTGTCCGTTTCGACTACTTCTACTACAAGTACTGACATACTGCCACCGCCACCCAAGCGTCAAAAGGTGATGGATACTTCCATTAATAAAAATATTAGTTTAGAACAAAAGAAACAAATAGATATAGATACACTAAACCTATGCAAAGACTCGTTTTATGCGTTTTCCGTAGTTGAAGAACAAGCTTTTACAAAGTTTGCAAGGTGGATTCCTGGACATAAACTGCCAACAAGAAAAACCTTGTCAGGTTCGTTAATTCAGGAATATTATATCAAAACTGAGCAAATTCTTATTAGATCATAAGTTGTTAAAGAAGTAGAAAATATCTCTATTACTACTGACTTCTGGACATCTAGAGTAACTGAGATTTACATCGCATTAACAAGACAATATTTAACCGAAAATTTAGAATTTAAAACGGTTTTATTAGGCTGCTGCCATGAAGAACGAGCTAAAGTTTTCAAGGTGGATTCCTGAATATAAACTGCCAACAAGAAAAACTTTGTCAGGTTGGTAACTTCAGGAATGTTATATCAAAACTGAGCAAATTATTATTTGGTCATAAGTTTTTAAAGAAGTAGAAAATATCTCTATTACTACTGACCTCTGGACATCTAGAGTAACTAAGATTTACATCGCATTAACAAGACAATATTTAATCGAAAATTTAGAATTTAAAACGGTTTTATTAGGCTGCTGCCATTTTCTTGGAAACCATAATTCAGAAAACATCGCTTTTGAAATTGGTGAAATTATTAATCAGTGGGGTCTAAAACGAAAAGTAAATTTTACAGTAACTGATAATGCCTCAAATATGGTCTGCCCATACGTTAAATTTATTGGTGGAGGACGCACTTAAATGCTGTCGTGTACAAATAGATAAAATAACAAGTCTTTTTTTTTTAAAATTCGGCAAAAAATACATTTCAACAAAGTATCTTATCTTCAGAAAGGCTTTTAAAGTTTCAATTACAACATAACAAAGTTCCCAAACGGTCAATCCAAGACGTGGAAACTAGGTAGAACTTCACCTATTACATGTTAAAAAGAATGACCGAGTTAGACGAGGCAATCGGTTCCACATTGGTATTAGTTAATACAGACTAAGACTTAGACCAAATCTAAATAATGAAGACTGGATTATTTGTTTTCAACTTTCCCAAATTTTACGACCTTTTAAAGAAATAACAAGTACAATAAGTGGCCAAAAATACTTGAAGGGTAGTTTAGTGATTGTTATGGTACGCTGCCTGCAAGAATCTTGCAATATAATTTTAGCAAACGGTAACCTTACATCTTTACATAATTACTAATATCGGGTTTAGAAAAAAGATTTAGAGAGTTGTAACAGAGTGGCACATTTTCATTATGTATATTTATAGATTCACGATTTAAAGCGCAGGATTTTTCTGATAAAAATGAAGCTAAAAAAAAACAAAGGAAACAGTTAAGAAGCTGGTTACTTCTATAATTAAAGAACAAGAAAATTGTACTATTAAAAATCAACCAATACAATAAAAAGAAACCGATAAAGATGACTTAAGTCCATGGTGTATTTTTGATCAATTAATTGGAGATGACATCTAAACGTACACCTGTATCGAGAGTCCATTACAACGATGAAAAAACCATCGCCATGTTATTTTAACTTAACCACTATATTCATAAAGTATTGTAAATGTGATCACATGTTCAAAATCTGGTTTAATTCTAAATAAAAGAAGAACACGGTTAACAAGAAGTAAAGTAGGAAAACTTATGTTTTTAAATGTCAATTTAGACGATTCGCGAGTTAATAATAACGTGTAATGTAAATGTAAGTACGATTTACTATTTGTATTGTTTAGTTTATATTAGTTTCTTTCACTTTAATAGATATACACATAAACGATAATAGCCATTATGTTTGTTTATGTAGGTACTCTCTTACTTGAAACTTCTGTTAAACAATCATAGTTACTTGTTTACAAAAATTGGTTTAGCTGCCTTAAGAGCGTAGGTGGAAAATTTCAGGCTGTTTTTTAACGGAGAATGAAATATTACATTATTACCGAGGGCCGAAAATCCCTTAGAATAACAAAAATTTTTTTAATGAGATATTTGAAATTAAAAATCACCCCTTTAACTTAATAAAAATAAACATTATAGAAGTTTTCAGATTTTCAGATTTATGGATCTGTACCATCTATATCACGCGATCTATTTCCATGCGATTTTTTTTTTGTAAACGTAAACATTGTGTTTTTTTTTTTTAATTTCCTTCGGAGTTTCTTCAACTCAATATATATTCCAGGAAATAAAAATCATAACTATGTTCGTAAGCCTCGTAATTTAAATGTTTTTCCAGGGACATAGACGAACAGGTTTAGAAAATTTAGTTTTGCAATCTGGTTCTTTAGGAATTGATAATATCGAGTCAAATAATATCTGCTCAAACACAGGGTCAGTGTGGTTGTTGGCTAAATCTTTACTGACTTGATCAAGCATCTTGACAGCTTCCGAAATAATAATGTCGCTGGTTTGCAAAGTTTTCTGACAATAGTAAACTTTGCCAAAATATTTTACCATGTCACGACAGAGCAGATAAACTTAAAGTTCTTTAAATTTGGCATCAATGAGCTTGCGATGTTCCTTGTGTCATTATCGTACTTGCTATCGAAAATAGAATATAATGCAAGTTTTTCCCATATTAAAACGAAGTATTTTTATTGAGTGAATTCTACTCTCCCATCGGGTATTTAAAAGCGTTTTTAATGTATAGGTGTGTATATCATTCACTATGACATTCCACAGTAATGTTAATGCAGAAAAAATATAAATTACTTAAACAATTAAAAAAAATTGTTATTTCCAATGAGCACTTAGCAGCATCATTTAGCACTAAATTAAGGCTGTGAACCGCACAAGGAATATAAAGCGCACGAGGATGCATGTCTAATTTTTTTTGGAAGCCAATATTTTTTCCTCTTGTATTTGCCCCATTATCATAGGGCAATTATCATAGCGATTTACAAGGCCTCTTGGCTTCGTAAATCATATAAATCAATAATAATTAATTTGAAAAATTCTAACAAATAATTTGCTTATACTTGTCCGGTGTTATCAGAAATCGGTTAAAAAATCAAAAAAACGCTCTCTAACTTAGGCAAGTTTTGTTAACGAATTGGGATAAACGAACCTAACAACAATAGTAAGTTGTTCCTTGTGTGAGATATCAGGAGTGCAATCTAAAATTATAGAATAATTAGATTGTTTTAAAAGATCAACAATTGTGCATTTCGTTTTTTTACCAATTATACTTATCAATTCATTTTAAATATTATGTCCAAAATAAATGAGACGTACGATGATGAAAACTTGAAATCGTGCAATTTGTTCTGGTACAATTATTATCAAAATTGAAAGTACATTCAATTAATTTTAAGAAGTTACCGTGATTTGATTCATACAACCTTTCACTGGATATTTAACAAATATGAATTTTTGAACAAATCAAAAGGCAGATATCGAGCACAGTTTAATAATTAAATCTTGCCCAAATATAAGTTTTATTGTAATATAAATTACGATTGAATTAAATCTTTAAGTATGTTATTAAAAAGATTAAACTACAAAATATATTCGATACATTCAAATTTCAACAATTTTAAAATTAAAAAATAAACATTCCACTTACCTGGACTAAAACAATTTTTAAACATAAATCCCTTCTGTCTATTTAAATTTTCACAATTATTGTAAAGATAATTTATTTTAAATTGAAAACTAACCCTTCAGTAGTGGCTAGGAATTTTTGAAAATTAGTAGTCGCACGCGGCCGAACTGACCGTTTGGTCTTTTACTTCTTAGTTTGTGTTAATAAAAGTATTTGGAACCAGTTTAAGTAAAACACAATTTTATTAAGGTTTAATAAGTAGGGTAACATATTACAAAATAATATAAAATGTAAAATAATGTTAAAAACACTGGACAGAACATTAAACAAACTATTTTCTACTCCGATAAAAAAAAAACAAAACTTTTAGTTAATCCGAATAAAGTTCAGTTTGGCACTCTCGGCATACTGCACGTGTATGTTCTCTGTATAAAATTTTTTACATTTACAGCAGGAAACAGTCATTTTCCGGTTCTTTTTACGGTCGCAAAAGTAGCATCTACCATGTACTCCTTCATTCGTTGGAGTGCCGTATGTGTTAGGAATATTACATATGGCCTTAATACGTAACTTCAGATCTCTATTCAATATAAAATCTATAAAATCTACAAATCCTGTTGCTCGGACTCGTAGATGTTCATCGATAAGAGAAAATGCTAAATGCTTCAAAAATTTTCTTCTAAGCATTTTATTATCAGCAAGGTTGTTACTTGCATGAATCACTAGCGAATTAATGCCTGCGATATTTAGTATGGTGTTAAAAATTACCATGGGCTAACGTCTTGTTTTTTCGCGAAACATTATAAGAGGAGTATAGCTGATCAACGACGTCAACCCAGCCTTTTGTTTTGTTATAAAACGTCAGAATTTCTGGTTTATAATGTTCAAATGTTTCTCTATCTATAGCGTCGTCATCATGTAGACTTGAAACAAGCAATACAACTTTCTTTTTTTTTTTGAGGATATATGACACTAAGGTACATGTATCGCTAAAGGCGAACATGCTTGACTTTAAATTAGACGAGATCCTTGAAGTAATTCAGGAGGCAGTTCCCTTTTGTTCTTTCGAATGGTCCCCACAACAGTCAATCCAAATTCATTTTTTAAAACATCTATTACATGAATGCTAATAAACCAATTCTCTAGAGTAATGTTGCGCTCAGAATACTTTATTGGTGCACACATTATTTTTACAACTTCTTTCGGGGAATTGTCTACAGTAAATAAGCCATCTGGTTGACGACCCACATAAACCTCCATATTTATGGTATAATACATTTCAACATTACATAAACTAAAAATTTTGAAGCCATACTTTAAGAGTTTGCTTGGAATATATTGTATCCAAGGGCAATTCCCTAAAAATCCAGGAAGCAGTTTCCATCCAACTAGTCTAAATATTTCGATACCTTCGCCATTAGTTTCACAGATACCTTCTGTATTCAGGTGATGGGCTTTATATGTCCCTGCTAAATATAAAAGGGTTAATTACAGATGGGTTTGTAAGATTTGCATCCCTCTCCCTAGATAAATTGCTTGCTATACTTTCAATGTATTTATTAGTGGATTCTACAATTATGTAAATCATGTCCTCGTCAATGAAATCACTGAATATTTCATATATGTCTTTCAACTTTTTCTTAAATTTATTAGGCCTAGGTGATTGTTTTACTAAATTAGGCTTGCTCATACGTACCATTTTGTTTTTTCTTTGATGCTTTCTACACACTGTACCATCTTTTCCCCTAAAAACACTTTCTTTTTGTACATTATTCAGTAAAACTTCTCCTATTTCCTCTAAGTCCTGTTCTTGTTCGCTTTCTGAATCTACCGACCTATCATCAATAACTTCCACATTTACTTCATTCTCGTCATCGTCGTCGTCATATTCTATATCAAGCGTTTTTTCTTCCATGAGGGCTTGAAGTCTCCTTTGTTCCTTCTCATAGTCCATTCTAAAGATAAAGCCAAACAAGTTATATATATATAAAAGTTTGCTGTAGCTTAAAATTTAAAAAAATAAATATTTGATTCTTAATAATAGAACAAAGAAAATTATAAGATATCGTAATAGTAATTTGCTGCAAAGTAATTTAGAATTTGATGACTAATTACATAGTAAAAGAAAGGGAGGCATATTCAAAAGGTTACTAAAGTATAATAGTATATTATTTAAAAAAAAACTAGCGTTTATACATACCTTAAGGTGATAAGAAACACAATAAAACGATTTATAAAAACTTTTTAGCTGACTAGACGCGTGCGGAAATTATGACCTTTGCGCTGTAACTCCTAATCAACAAACCTCCCGCTACACTGATTAATTTAGTACTCCTTGTATCGAATGAGTAAGCTACTGAAGGCCGTGGTTACCAAATGTAATTTTTTTCGGAAATATTTAAAGGAAAGGATTGGTAATAGACTAGGCGGGATCTGTAAAAATTCAGACCATAATAAACATTTTCCATAGGAAGCTATTTTTTGCTGTAATCCCTTCAGGATGGGCCCAATATCGATAATCATGATATGCGCCAGTCGTAAACCCTGTGCTACATTTTTATTTAACAAAATCTGAAAACAATTGAAAATTACTCATTTCTTTGCTCCTATTTGGTTTATAATTCGGAAAATATTGATCCTAGGGAAAAAATTATGAGTTAAAAGTTTCGTTATTCAATTTTACACAATATGCCGTTAGCTAGAAATTAAAAATTTAATGTTTGTTGAACTGTTGAAAAAATGGCAATAATAATTGGAAAAAAAGTACAAAAAAATTAAGTTAATCCTTTAAATGTTTTCGACTTTTTAAACTTGACTTACAAGCTCCATATTCCGCCTAGAAACACTTTTTAATATGTTTAAAACGTGTGCTAAATTTTTTTAAGATCGGTCAAATAGGTTTTGCATAATAATTTTGCAATCCAGCCTACTGAAAAAAAAAAATCACAAATTTTCAAATTTATAGTAGGCCCTAAATAAGGCCCTCAGAGAGTTGCAATTTTTTTTACATATAAAGGAAGGCTTAATCTTCCAAACGCGTTTTGTAAAATTCAAATTGGTTCACTAGGAGAGCCTAGAAATTTTTTTAAAGTTTTATACATTTTTTGGGCTTATAAACAAATTGAGTAACTTTACGAGCTTTAAACATATCATTTTCGAATTAAAATATATTCTCAAATCAAATAATGTCATTATTATGATAAAACTGCAGAAATTAATTATTTTAATAAGTTTGATTTTTACAAAAAAAAATTTCGTTCGCCTTTGTTTTAACAATTAAAATTATTACTGTTATTATATATTGTTACTTTTAGTAAACAAATATGTATTTATAAATTGTTAATAAATAATTTTATAGGAGAAATTTTAATATAAATAATATAAATAATATAAATAATAGGAGAAATTTTCAATTGTTTTCAGATTTTGTTAAATAAAAAATTTAGCGCAGGGTTTGCGACTGGAGCATATCGTGATTATCGATATTGGGCACATCCTAAAGGGATTCTAGCAAAAAATAGCTTCCTATGGAAAATATCCAATCCAAAACAGATTCCGCCTAGACTATAACAGTAATAACTACTTTTAACTTCTCACTAGTGGCGGCTCGTGACATCTGCTATAGGGTGTGCTGCATGAACCACGGTCAATATAAAATAATAGAAATAGAATAACATACGAAAACAAAAACAATAAAATTAGCTTTAATACTAATTAATAGTAACTAATAACGACATGCTATAAAAATCTGATTAACTTACATTTATTGCATTTTTCTAAATTGGAAATTAATACGCCGGTCCTTTTTTGTCGCAAACTTTTCGATTACTTTATCGTTAAAGTTCGGTATTGAAGCGATGAACTTTTTTTCTATCGAGAGTGTGGAAAGGGCTGTTAATCTGTCTTCGCACATTGAATTTCTTAAAAATGTTTTGATCCGTTTTAAAGTTGAAAAACTACGTTCAGCTTCTGCTGTGGTCATTGGCGTAGTCACCAGAATTTGTATCAACTTTTTGGTTTCTGTTAATGTGTCCTCTAAATTATTAGAAATTATAAATTTTAGTAAAGGCACTGCACCTTTTAATGTTCTACACTCGATATTGGAATACAAAACTGACAGTTCTGTTCGCAAACGGTTTTTATCAAAGAAGTTATAAGCTGTACAAGTTAAATCCAATTCATTTTCAGGAAACTTATTATTATATTTTTCGAAATGTTCTGAAGATAAAAGTGTTGCGGCAACTAGATGATTTGTATATGCAAACCGTTCTTTTGCATTGTTTATAATAACATCACAAACTTCTAGACAGGCAATACGGTGATCCTGTTGGCTGTTATTTGGGCGTTTCCTTTTTTTGGACACTAGGCGCCGCATTTAAATTTGAAGCTTGATGTATGATAGGGTCTATTTTATTTCGGACATTGTTAATACTTTGCTCAAAAACATGTATAGCTTTCTGTGCTTCGGTTGGGTCCATGTTCTTTTTTTGAAGATTATTGTACAAAACGTCAACATGTGGCATAATATAATGAAAAACAGTCAGCCAGAAAGTAAAATTTTGATCTTCCAGAATACGTCTAAGTCCTCTTGCTTCCTTGGAAGTAATAGCATTTGACTCTTCTTCTAGTTGCTCCATACACTCAATAATAAAGTCTCTATATTCGTAAACGACATTTACTGTACGAATATTGAAATTCCAGCGTGTAGGGATTGAACGAGGAATATTTTTTCCAACTATTTGATTTAAGACAGCTATTCTTTGAGGTGAATGACTAAAAAATCCAGGTATATCATGTAAATCTCCAAAAAATACGCGTACTTGGGAATTAATAGAACATGCTCTTGACATTATTAGATTCAATTGATGGGCGTAACAGTGCACAAAATGAGCAGTTTCATATTTTCTCTTAATTATTGTTTGCACTCCGCCATGTATCCCACTCATAACAGCTGCTCCGTCATAACTTTGTGCAATGAGCTTATTTTTGTTATTCTTTAATATTGGGTATAAAACATTCAAAATTGTGTTAGCTAAGGTTTCAGCATCATGTTTTTCTGGAAGCAAAAAAGTCCAAAACCTTTCAACTGGAGCACCGTTTTTTACATAACGAAAAACAATGACCATTTGAAATTTCATAGAAACATCCGTTGTCTCATCAGCTATCACTGCTAAAAATGGGGCTTCATTGATTTCGTTTAAAATCTCCTCAGCGTATACTTCTAGCATGCAATCCAAAATATCATTTTGTATTGTTTTTGAGGTACCTTTGAAAATTGTCGCATTTGTAAGGTGTTCACTAAGTGTTTTATCAAGTTCAGCAGAAAAATTCACTAAACCACGAAAAATTCCAGGGTTATCTGATGTTTCAGATTCATCGTGTCCTCGTAAGGCGAGCTCAAAAGCCCCACAGAATTTTATACAGTCAATTATTTTTGACAAAACATACCTGTTTTTCGTCACCTCTTCATTGTGTTTTTGTATATTTATCCAATAAGCAGAGTCAAGTTGGGCCTGTATATTAAGTTTCCCAAATAATGCAAATCGCATTTCATTGTTCATATGAGTTTGCGTGTTTTCATGCTTCTTTATTTTTTCACTTAAATGCACTAGATCCCGCACTCCTGTCTCGCGCCACAATTTTTCCTCTTTATCTGCGCCGAATAATGCACACGGAAAACAGAAAAAAGCATTTTTTTCGGAACATCCACAAATCCACTGATTTCGTAGATACATGTCTTTATTAAATTTACGCGTATATGTTTTTCCACGGCTTTTACCGGACACTTCAATATTAAGATCAGGCATAGGACGGCCACGTTCTTTTATAATCAACTGTTGTTGATAGTGAAGTTTTTGAAATTTATTTACACCTAATTTAAATTGAAACTCCATTGTTTTAAACACGCTCGAACAAAACAAATTAAACAAAATTGTAACCTAAGAATTTCTAAACACGGCACAGATGCAACGGTCACGAATAACTGTCGTGAATTGCAGCTCGCAAACACATTTCCGAGGCCGTTAATCAGCCGATTGCCGAAGCACATCGGCTAAGATCGCCGTTTGCCTAATAAATGCATTTTACCGCTGCCAGTGTTTCGGTTGTTATCGACGCGGCTTCACTGGAGCAGCAAATACGTAAAAAGATTGCTTCACTGGAGCACCAAATACGTAAAAAAATTATACGGTTTCACTAGAGGAGTAAATACGTAAAAAAAATAATATTAATCATCGTTGTTGGTGAATTATTATTAACAGTTTATGTTTAATATGATAATATGGCAGATTTGAAATAAAACTATATTAATTATTCTTTAATAATTAAGATTTGCTATGGTTGTTTGGTAGTTCTGCAGCTCAGCAGCACATAAAGAAAAGCCGCCACTGCTTCTCACTATTCTTTTATAGAAGTATACACGTCACAGCGGGAGTCGCAAACGTAATGAAGAAAATTACACCCTATTCAAGTATTCAACGTCAAGCTACAGACGTAAACAAATGCACGCTGTCTGGGAACACGAAACACGCTTTTTACAAATAGTGACTTGTAATGCGGCACTATATGTATATAGCTCCTCAAACGACAAATTGTACTTTGCTCCTAATCTAAATAAGTTTCGTATTTCATTTGCGTATTATAAGGTGTAGTAAGCATTAATGCCTTGCCTTCGTAAAAAATACTATAAGTGCACTGGTATATTTTTGTTATTTTTAGTTTTTTTAAGGACACAAGAAGCGTAAGTTTGATCCTAGCAAGTGTTTGGCTTACTCCTCTTGGACTTGGCGCCTGGGTGCTTGGTACCCCTTGCACATATTGGATAACTGTGTATGCAGCATTTGTGAAAACTTGATAATTCCTATGTCGCTCTATAAAGCTCATTTATTCTGCAACGTGCTGCTCTTATAGCAGCACATTTTCTTTCGTTGTTTTTTAGTCTTTCGAAGACTTTTCAGCGGTTTTTTGAAGACTAAAATACGATGCATCCATTTTGATTACTGATTCATATTTAGCGCGCAAATATGCATTAAGAAAATATGTCTCTGTTCCTTCAAAAATAAATATTTGTATTCACTTGACTGTGAATAAATGCGATTGACGTACACAGAGAACTTGAATCCAATAACTTCAGAAAATTGTATCTTCAGGATAATAGTTGTTCAGACCTAGATCCCATTGACTTTTTTAATCTACGTACTGAGAACGATCATTGACCGAACTTTTGTTAAATGTAACCAAGACCACTTTCAATAAGGATAGTTGCGAGGTCCTTTTCTTGTCTCAAATATTGCAGCAATCGTAACCAATAACATTACTACATATATAATCTGTTTAGATATAACATATTATTATAAGCATCATGCAAGTTGCTTAAAAAGGATTTTTAGTCGACATAAAAATTCTGATTAAAAATTATTTCAGTTAAAATGTATCAAGGTGATGTGGGGGGATTATTTCTTCTCGATATTTAAGACTTTCTAGTTGCGTTTCTGCAACTTCTTCTATATCTTCCTCTTGGTGATAATTTAGTGTCTACTATCGCTTCATACTGTTCATATTTCTTGTGTTTTGGCCCCGTTATTCAATGTCTTTTACATAATAGTCCTACATTTTGCTCCTAATATTCCAGTAATGCTTTTGACTTGTCGATTTAATCAGTTTGTCGTATTTTTCTGGTTTTTTGTTTTGGCTTTCTTTTAGGCTCTGGTTTTTTTTTCTTGTTATTTCTCTTAGTTCCTAATTAGTATATTTAAATCTTTCTATGTACTCTTCTTAGCAGGTTTTTGAATTCAAGGACTTTTTATTTTAGTTCTTGTGATTCTTATAAGCTGTCTATAGATGGAATGTTGCTAATTCCTATGCCTTTTAAACATAGGGGTTGTGATTTCCTAATCCATCCAAAGTTTGGATTTCTGTCTGTAGTTATAAGTTATTAGCTACTACTATATGGGTTGAACTATTCCATATTTTCCTGGAATATTAGTTAATTCGTTGCGACTATTACATGTTGTCTTTTTTGTTCACAAGATAATTATTTAGTATTCTTTCGTTTCTATTTGTAGTTACATCGTTGTAGTTATGGGAGTTGGCGTTTATGTCCTTTACTATTATAATCGATTCTCCTATGTTTAGGAACACATCTAGATCATTGTCGTTGAGAAAATTTCTGGTTCTTACATATGCTGAAGTGATCCTTCTTTCTTTCTTCTTATGTGGTCTTTTCCGCAGTTTGTAGCATGCATTTTAGGTGTGGTAAAAACTCTGACAGTTGAAAAACTGTGTAGGTCCATCACTTTTTTAAATTCGTCGATTTCGAATCTCATGTTTAATAAATTAGTATTTTTTTTTTTGTTTTTGGCACATCTTCTCTTCTAACGTAATTATGAACATCGGCAGTGTTTTCTTTTCTGCGGTTCTTAATCTCATACTTGTCATGTGGGTATTTATTATATCGTGTTTTTCTGTTAATTCCTTTCTAATGTCTTCGGATTTTGTATTAGAAGGTAGACGACCATTTTTGGCTTTATGTCTTCAGGTAATGGGAAAGCGATCCAATGCATTTTTGTTATTTTATTGTATTTTTTGAGGATGTAAGTGTTTTTCCTGTAGTCCTCGAAGATCATAGGTAAATAATCTAGTATATACATTATTACTGTATTATAGTCTCTTTATAGTAGGTATATGAAGGGTACAGGGCCAAAAGGGGGCAAGTCGCAATTTTTCATAAATAGATCTAGTGGTGCCATCTTGTAGCAATTTTAACGTAGAAGTGGTCAGCGACTGGTTACACGTCCTAAAAGCGCTTAGTTCCCGTAAAATACTATTTCTAATTTACCCATACACCACCAATAGGGGGCAAGTCCTTATCAGGCAGGTCCTAAAAGGGTAAAGTCCATGTAAACAGCTAATAGACGTTAATCTAATACGCGCAGTTTAGAGCTAGGTTCGTCAGTTTAGTTTGTTTTCATTGTTTTTTTAGTGATTTAAAAGTAAATAACAATGAATACAGAAAACAATAGTAGTGGACATGAGACTGAAGTAGTGCCTAAACAGAACGAATAAAAAAAAAAGGAAAAAGCACGGCAGAATGAGAGATGTCATGAAAAAAATTAGACTGCAGAGTCACGAGGCAGGTGCAACCTGTAATTGTCGTAAACAATGTTTTCAAAATGTGCCCGAAGAAGCAAGAAAAACTGTACTCAAAAATTTTAACACAATGACTTCTATTAATGAGCAGAACTCATACTTATGTGGATTGATTACAGGACTGCCTATTCTCCTAAGAAGGCCTAGGAAAGATGAAAACGAAGCAAATTTGAGAAGTGCTGCATATTCTTACAGGCTACGTTGTAGCACTGATAATAGCTTAAAAGAAATAAATATTTGTAGACAAGCTTTTATGTCTATTCATGGAATAAAGAAAAAAAATAGAGATATTACAAAATTCACTAAAAATGACTGGAGTCGCCCCTAAAGATAAAAGGGGAGAAAATAAAAACCATCCTAGAAAATTGGAATCCAACGGTCTTGTAGCAATATACGAACATATAAAGTCATTTAAAGGCAGGAAAAGCCACTATAGTGTGAATGATAGTAAAAAATTATACTTACCTGAAGAGTTAAACATAAAAAAGATGTTCAAAATGTTTTGCGAGTTGAACCCTTCTATAAAAATATCTTACGAGTCTTACAGAACAGTCTTCAATACAAAATTTAACATACCCTTTGGATATCCCAGAGCTGATACATGTAGTTCCTGTGATGAGTTTCTTATAAAAATAAAATCTCTTCAGTCTGATATTTTAAACAGTAGTTTCGATCTTGCTGAAAATGAACGCTTGCAAAAAGAAATACGCCAGCTTACAATACAAAATGATGTACACAAAAGAAAGGCTGAGGTATTTTACAGTAGAAAAAGAGCTGCGAAGAAAAAAACTCGAACCTCTGTGACTCACGAAGCTATTTGTCTCGATTTTGGAAAAAATCTCAGTGTCCCAAACATAACAACAAACGATGTTTACTATAAGAGCCAGCTGAACGTCTATGCCTTTAATTCTATCCAGTCCACATTCTATCTACAGCAAATAGTGTGTTTTACATTTACCCGGAAACAATTATCAAAAAGGGAAGCGACGATGTATGCTCAATGCTGAATGACTTTCTTTGGAATTTTCTCGATATATAAGTAAGATCGCTTGAAATATTCTGCGACTCGTGTGGGGGACAAAATAAAAATTTCACCATGTTTCGTTTTTTGCATTATATTGTCCACAATACACGTAGACTTTATTATGTTAAAGTTACTTTCCCTATTCGTGGCCATTCCTATATGGAACCGGATAAGAATATGGGCTTAATAAACTCCAAACAACGAGCTGAGATTCCTTTAGATTGGGTTGAAATTTTTAAAAGTGCTCGTGCAAAACCATCGCCCTTTGACGTTGTGGAAATAGATCAATCCTACTTTCGAGCATGGACGAATTTTTTTAATATGAAAACAAATTATTTGAAGAAATGACCTTTCAGTTTCCGTCCAATTCGAGAATTAGAAATACATTAAGATCATCGTAGATTGATATATTACCGGGAGTCCTATAATGGAGCATGGGAGTCAGCAATAGTGAAGGAAAAAGATAGTAAGCGAAAGGGACCAGTGCTACTACAAAATGAATTTGAACTTCCTCCGTATTCTTATTCAGGTATAAAAAATTATTAATATCTTGGAATACTGTTATTAAACAACATTATTTTTAGGTCTTTTACCAACCTCGGCTAAAAAATTTAAATGCCTACAAGATTTGAAACGATTCTGTGGTGACGAAGCAAAACAATTTTTTGATAACCTGCCTAAGAATTAGAATTATTTCATATTAATAACTTTTGTCTACTTGTCATTTTAACTTGTTTTTTTTTGACTTGGCCCCTTTAGGCCAATAATGTTTGGTGATTTGACCAATTAAAGCTTCTGTTCTATTTTTTATAATATCAATATAAATTTAATTTCTTCTGTGTGTTTCATTAATTACTTAAGTAATTGATCTAATCAATAGAGGTCATGATAACCATCAATAATTTATCAATAACTGGTTTTAAAATTTAAACTTCGTTTTGGTACGAAATAAACATTTGGTGACTTAGCTCTTTATGGACCTGTAGTATTATATTCTGTATCTGTATTAAGTATCTCTTCATTTCAGTATTGATCTAAATTTGTTGTGTTTCATAAAATTTCTCCTGTTTTATTAACTAATCCTTCATCGTTATATGAGGCCGCGATTGAGAACAAAAACGGTATATATTTTTTAATATAGCTTAAGGCAGACACATCCTGCAAAGCTATATAAATAATTTGTATCAAATGTAAAAAAAATAATAGATGTGTCTAGTATATTAAATTACATTAAAAATATAATTATAAAAAACCTGAAACTGTAAATTAAACTGGTATCATTACCTATAACCAACAAAGGCGGAAATTTCGATTTATTCAAAATTCCCCATGACTGACTCACTCTAATCGCCTACACTTACCGAAAATAATTGTGCACGATTAAAACTTGATTTAGTGTTGTCAGTCCTGGTATTATACGCAACGGTAAACCGCGTAAAATACCAATTCAGATTATTCTACATGTGAAGAAACAGATCCAAATTACCACAGTGTTGACTTCCAGTGATAAGTAAAATAACAGTGATAAAATAGCTTATGACACCTCTTCCGATGATCTCTCATTTTACTAAAATAAGCTATTAATTTCAATACTACCTATTTATTTTTAAAACTTTTGGGTATGTGGGAATTTTCGATAAAACTTTTAGTTTACGCTGTTTTTACAGCTTTTCTGATAAATATATAGTGTGTGATATTATTTTTTTAAGATTATTTATTATCAGTCTTTTAAAATCTTTTTAATTTAAGGTGACAATATATTCGCTCCGTGCGTGACCATGGTAGGGGTACATTGAAACGATGCCAGCGTGCGTAGCGGTGAAATATGACAAAATTGGAATATTGGACAAAATATTTTTACGCATAAATTTTATCAAAAATGTGTGCAAATACATGTTGCGTATTTAATTGTGATAATAATAGCAAAAACAGTGAGTGTAGTTTTTATAGGTTCCCAAAGATTACATATAAATTAGAGAAAAGAAAAAGATGAATTCGTGCTATTAATATGAAAAAGTAAATATCACATAATTTCATTTTTATGCAATTGAAATAGGAAAAATTTAAATAATTTACCTTCAATGATATTTCATAAGGCTTCAAGCTAACTGCAAATGACTTTAGCTTTTATATCATAACTTTTACTATTATTGTTTTTAATTATATGCTCTTTTGCGTGAAAAACTTGATTTGCCAGTACTAGATTTTTCCCTTTCTTTTCCGTTTGGAGTTGAAAAGATATAGTATGATGAATTTTAAGAAACCCAGTTTTTAATACTATATTTATTTTGTACATAAACTGAAAAAATATAGTTAAAAATTAATTTATTAATAATTGTCAATTTCGCATGTATTTAACAATGTCAAACATATGTCATATGTTTAACCTAAAAATTGGGACACCAAAATTGTCAGATGAAGGCGGTAGGTGTCGCATCAGTCACGCACGGAGCGAATAATGATTTTAAATATTAGATATTTAATAAATATAATAGATTTTTAATATTACATAATATACTAATGCTTGTATTTTGAGAACGATTTCAGAAGTGGAAATTAAAACGTCAATAAACTTACTTTAACCTTTAATTGTGGCTTATTCCCGTTTAAATATTAATTTCATTAAATTCCTCTAACCGTTTTTTTTTTGTTCCGGTAGGTATTTGGTTATTTTCGGTAGAACCAATGCCTCCGTTTCCATCTCAAAGTTACTCTGGAAGTATATTTTAATCAGTAGATTTATACTCCAGTTCGATGTTTTTTGTCCCGTCGAACCGATTGCCGAGGTTGTAGCCCGGATTGGTAACTTGTCTATTCCCAGTTTGTCGCTGCTTCTTCTATACTCAACGAGGATTGTGATCCTTGGTCTATCAATGCTCTCATTAAGTAAGTGTCTCCTCTGTTATCCTGTATGCACTCTATCGTAGTGCAAGTAGGGCTTTCGTGTTTTGTTAAGTGTACACAGTTTACTGAGTTCTGTTTTCATTGCTGTCCATTGCCATCTCCATATTTAATATTTTCTTGGGTGTATTCTCGTCTTCCATCATTCAGTTTTCTTCCATTGCCCGAATAACCATTTCGTATTCTGTTTTTATTAGGATATTATCCACTTCTTCTGTTGTTCAGGTCTCTTCCATAACCCGAACTTCCGTGATCTCTTTTGTTTCTTTAAGTGATATTTTCTTTCCTTCTTTTTGTGTGGGTTTCTTCTATTGCCTAAAAAACTAGTTTTAAAATGTAACAGTATGTTACAGTATGTGTTCTTTACTACACTGTTTGCATCTACGTTGGGTATAACACTGCAGCTTGTTCTTATAAGCTTAACATTTTGTACACCATTATTTTTCCTTTGTCACATTGTTTCTGTCACTTTTACTGAGATCCAAAACTCCCTGTATTGTGTAACTATGTGCTTTCAGTTGTACATTATGCAATGTATTTTTGCTTATTGTAATCTTTCTCCTTGGTTTCCTTGATTCTTTTCTGATTCCAACAATTATAACATCTGGAATCAACTCTGTTGGAAGGCTTGTGTTGATTTGTATGCTTTTATGTATGCTCTATCATTTTGTTATGCTTATCCGAGCCACTATTGGACTCCAGGATTCCATACTAATGCCTGGTCCTTTGATTGCTTCTAGATACTCTAGGAAAAATGCCATAAAGTGTTTTTAGTGCTCTAGCCGACATATTTTTTATTTCTTGCGCTGGTAGCATCCTGTTAATTAGCTTGAAAGACGCTATTTAACAGAATGCTACTGAAGATGGGTCCTGTACCCCTTTTCTCTTGCCGAGATATAGCTATGGCTATGCTAGCTTAACCAAAAAGACCAAATTCATGATCATCTCCAGAAACTTGGATACATTTGAAAACTCCACCATAACACTGAATAGTAAATGCATAGAAAGAGTGAGTAAATTTAAATACCTGGGATCGTGGCTTTTTGAAGACTGGGCATCGGACAGGGAAGTAAAATGTCGCATTGAGCAAGCTCGACAAGCTTTCGTAAAATTCAAGAAGGTACTGACTTGTTCTGAGTTCGATCTTCAACTGAGACTAAGGTTTACTAAGTGCTACGTATGGTCAGTGCTGCTATATGGCGTAGAGGGCTGGACACTCAAAACGAGGGATATAAACAGATTGGAAGCTTTCGAAATGTGGCTTTATCGCCGTATCCTAAAAATACCATGGACAGCGAAAATCACAAATATAGATGTCCTTTAAAGAATAAACCAAGAACGCCAACTTTTCGAAACCATCAAGAAAAGGAAAACGGCGTATCTAGGTCACATCATGCGAAATGAAAAATACCAGTTCCTCCAACTTATAATCGAGGGTAAAATTGAAGGTAAGAGAGGAATGGGACGCAAGAAAATGTCCTGGCTCCGAAACATAAGGCAATCGACAGGGATTAACGACATACAATCTCTGATACATATTGCAAGAAATAGAGAGTTAATGGAAAATGCGATCGCTAACATCCATTAGTGGATTTGCATCTGAAGAAGAAGAAGATGCTAGCTTTACCATAAAGATAGCACAATAATTGTTTCTCGAAAACTCTAACTCTCGAAAAAAAAATTTTCCGTAATAATCTAGTAATTAATTAGGAATAAATTATAGTGTTTGTGTGAATTTGGCCTTATAAAATGGACATGCTAACTTTACAGACATAAAAATAATATCCATAGAACTCAATACTACGTTATTGATATGGCTCTATTAGAATAGGGATGCCTAGAAACAAATTCAATTAAGTGTAAAGAGAATGTAAGTATGATGCTTACACATATGTCCAGAAAATCGTATATGTGACATGAGACAAACAATGCAATAGTACTAAAGAGTCAGAAAAAATCACTAAAAATTTAATCAGAAAACATTAATTTTGGCTTGTAATAAAAAACGCCAAAAAACGTTTCCTACGAAAACTAACATCCTCTACCAAAGAACTCTAATAGAAACTGGAAGTTAATTTTTCCACCGATTAAAAAGATTTGATCAAACTTAATGGGCAATAAATTTTATGTGAATTTTATGTAAGTAATAAAGCCTAATTGAATTGAAACTACAATCAACCTAAAATTGTGTGAATAATATTTACGTGTTTACTTGTTTTCCTTTTTGAATAATTTACGCATGCATTGTTTGTTTAATTATTCTTTTTTCAGAGAAATGTTTTGATTGGAGATACTTATAAAATTAATTACTGATTGTGATCTGCATATTTAAAGCGCTAAACGTTTTATGGACATTTAATGAATTGTAAAATTAGTTTTCATTATGCGACACAAAGTTAACCACATTACTTCAGCAAATGACCCTTTTGGAGTGTAATTTTCCTCGTCTTAACAGATTAGTTCGAAAATTTGGATCAAGGTTCCTCTTACCCCTTACTTTAATTTTGGACTTAAGACCAGCCCTTTCCCGGGATAAAAAAACATACGTTTAAAATAAGTCCGAAAATGGATAAATTGACTAATTCTAAGCAACTTTTATTCTCAATACTTTTTGAGTTCATTGTGAGGGAAAATGTTCATTTTTTAATATAAAACCACGTTTTTAGACGGTTTTTCAGGAATTTCCCAAAAAGTAAGTATTATACGAAAAAAAAATTCTTAGCAAAAATGTACCTCATAAAAAAAACGAAAAAAAAAACGGTGTACTTATGAAATCTGTAGACCCAATAGGAGCAGAGTTGTAGTTCATCAAAAGTAGATTCTTGTAGACTCGTATCAAAAGAAGACTCTTTATCTCTAGAAAAAACGTATTCCGAAAGTTTTTATCCAAAATTTGTTACCCTCCCTTCCAAACGGAATGCAAACGGTTATTGATCTTTTAGGGCATTATACTCGATATTGGACAATTTTGGTCAAGTTCGCTTCATTTCAATATTACAATATTTTCTTATGCATAGGTAATGAATTTTGACAAGAGCTTTGACCTTGTAAATAACAGGTAAACTTGTGTACTAAATCGGCATGACTCATAGCTCTTGTCAAAATCCATTACTTATAGCCTTCTAATTAATTAAATTATGCTAAAGAATCAAGCAGTAATGGCAATTTTTTGTTTTGAAAACGAAATATGTTGAGTATACATTATAAAACAGTGCATAAAACTTCCAGTAAGTATTTTTATTTTCGGAAAATGATAAGGTGGCCACTTTTTTTGCCAGTCAGTGTATTTATTGTTTATATGATCTGTAAGTTTGGCCTGTTCACAGCGCTAATTAAAAAAAAATGGTTTTAAAGTAATAGTATATTAGTTTATGAGGCGGAGAAGCATGACTGACGCGCCCGTAATAGAGGGCAAGTCAAGAAAAGTTTCTTCTTTGCCGAATAAAGTATACTATTTTTTCTTCAAACGTAGCAATTTTCAACCATAAATAGTACAATTCATACGCTATTTTTACTCTAAATTAACTGTGACAACCATGAAAGTCGTCTAGATGTTATAAATTAAAATAATTAAGTCGTCGGTGGGATTTGCGTCTCCCTGGTTACAGTTGTGTGACAGTTGCTTGCAATTATTATTAAAGACAGCTTATTGTTGTTGCAACCGCAAGCGAAAATGTAGTGCGAAAATGATGCAGTAGCACATTTGGGGCTCTCCAAGTCCGGAATAAAGTATCGGTTAACGTACAAGCACTTCCAAGAGTGGTGCGATACAAGAGGAGTACGGCAAGTTACCGAAGACGTTTTACTGGCATATTTTAATATAATGGAAAATGAAAATAAATGGAAATCTTCTACAATGTGGTCACGATACTCTATGATAAAATCCGAGTTAGTTATTAGAAAAAATGTGGATATAAGCAAATTTTTAAAGTTACGTGCCTTTCTGAAAAAAAAAACAAGCGAAGGATATACTGCAAAGAATTCTAAAGTTTTCACTAAAGACGAGTTTGATAAATTTTTGTTTGAAGCGCCAGATAAGTTGTATTTAGGATTAAAGGTAAAAAAAATTATATTGCAAAGCATGTAGTATACTCTACTAAATTATAAAAATATTTCAGATCTTGTTTTGTTAACTGGGGTTACCGGCGCCTGTCGATGCGACGAAATGGTAAAAATGAAGACTGTGGACATTGAGGATAAAGAAAATGTAATAATTATCAAAATCCCAGACAGTAAAACACGACAAATTAAATCTTTTACGATAATTGGTCAAAACTACATTAAACTGTATAAAAAGTATGCATCACTGCGGCCTGAAAATTTCACAGAAAACCGATTTTTTATCAAGTACCAAAATGGAAAATGTTACCGAAGCGTCATGGAATACATCGATCAGCAGTAGCCCAAAAAGTAGCTAGTTATTTAAATTTAAACGATGGAAGCGCATACACGGGTCACTCTTTACGACGAACTTCAGCAACATTTTTAATTGATGGAGGCGGAAATCTAGAATGCCTCAAACAACATGGGGGCTGGAAATCAAGCACGGTTGCCGAAGGATATATAAAGGATTCGATAAGAAATAAAAACGATAATGCTCAAAAAATTTTAAACCCTCATGATTCGCCAACATCGGGAATGATTGCTGAAAGTTGTTCTCGACCATCAGTATCATCAACAATTACCAATGCGTATCAAGAGTCGGGAACATTTTTGCACGGTTTCAATTTTGAAAATGCCTCATTAACTAATTGTACTTTTAATATATTAATAAAATGATTTAATTGTTGTTAATGACATTTGTATTGTTACTTTGTAACATGTTTCATATTGTTGCCATGACATCATTTTTCCCTCCGCCGTAAAGAAACGGGAAAAAAACTGCTGCCGGCGGAGACATCAAACTTTGATAGGATCAAGTTAGATAAGTAATGTCATCATTATTTGACGTCTGAAGAAAAAAGAAAGTTTTTTAAATTTTGAAATAAATGCCTTTTTTCAAAATGACTTAAAGTTATGTTAGTGAATATAAGTTTTAGTGATAATAATAGTCTTAAACAGTAAAAAAGAATGGGTTTAACAGTTAGCTTTTTCTTGTTTTTTAAGACAAACATTGGTATATGTCTGTTTAAAGTTTGTATACAATAGTTCAGGATTGAAAAAAAATTAATTTAAATGATATTATTGCTATTAAAACCTACAAAATGGTTTTTTAAGTACTTCATAGCTTAAAAGTTAACCAAGTTTTGAGTAAAAAAACCAATCACATATTTTAATAGATATCAGAACGTGGATACAGAGCATTGTAAGATACACATTATGTGTTATTAATGCATAGACATCCTTTTACTCTTCCTTAATACCTAATAATAGTTCTTTTTAAGTTGAAATAAAATATATTCATTACATTTTGAATAAAAAAGTTATTGCATCTATGTGTCGATTCTTTTAATATATAATTCAAATAGACAAAACTTTGCACATAAATTTATTATAAAGGGTGTTTTTTTAGAGATATTGAGAACTTGGAAATGGAATATCAAAAAGATAATTTTTATAAATTGACATAAAATTGACTTTATACGAAAGATAATTTTTTGGCATTATAATTTAAATATGATTTCTGGCATATGGCCGTCATGGCTGGCTCTGACGTAGTCTAATCTGGAGGTCCAATTTTCGATCACTTTTTCCAATATTTGTCGCCGTATTTCGACAATAACGTAGCGAATGTTCAATTGGTCAATCGTTTTATCTTTATCGGTGTAGACTAGCACCTTTACATATTCTCACATAAAATAGTCTAGCAGTGTTAAATCGCTCTATCTTGGAGGTCAGTTTACGGTTCGAAACGGTTACCCCTCGAAATTGTGCGGTTACCAAAAGTTTCCTTCAATAAATCAATTATGGCACGAGCTGTGTGACATGTTGTGCCGTCGTATTGAAACGACAGCTCCTGCACTTCATGGTTGTTCAATTGGGGAATGAAAAAGGCAATAATCGTGGCTCTATAGCGGTCACCATTGACTGTAACGTTCTGGTCAGCATAGTTTTTGGAGAAGTACTGTCCAATGATTCCACCAGACCAACACTGCATACCCAACAATGAGTTTTTCTGGATGTAATGGTTTTTCAACATACATTTTTGAGGAGTATCTTAACTTCAAATAGGGCAGTTTTGTTTGTTGACGTAGCTATTCAACCAAACGTAAGCTTCATCGCTAAACAAAATTCGCTTATGAAATTCGGAATCAACGGCAATCTCGTTTTGGGTCCACTACGCCTTGCTAGGTGATGATGAACTTACAATTCTTGTATGAGTTGGATTTTGTAAAAACGTTAATTAAGATTTTTCTGCAAAATCTTAAATAAAGTCGATGGACACATGTATCCAACTGCTGTGCACCATGCCAGATAGACAGATTCGGGCCTTCCTGTATGCTGCGCTCTACAGAAGCAACAACTTCGTCTATACGCACTTTACGACGTATCTGTGGATGCATATTATCATTAAGAGTAAACGTGGAGCAAAACGGTTAATTGAATTACTTGTTTTGATCAAATATTATGTTGACCATAAAATGGACGTAGTAAGTGATACGTATTTCGAACAGAACCACAATTTTTAAAACAAATTTGTACAATTTAAAAGCGTTGTTCAGGTGTCAAGTCTATTCATGCTGAAATATCAAACCAAACTTAACACAAATCACTTGGAAGCTATCAAAATGGCCAACAGGTAAAAAAGTGTCACCAACTTATATTTCTATACCTCTCAAAAAACCCCCTTAACTTGTATTATTTAAACTCATGCTTTGAAAATAAAAGTTAATAAATATATCTTTTTTACATTTTGATTATTATCAAATGTAAGAAACACAAAAACCCAAATTAAATACATACAAAACAATTGGTTCCAAGAAATTAAACAAAGACTAAATAAAAAACAAATGAACTTTGAAAAATAAGGCTATTATCGAGCACAAGTTAATTAAATTCAGCCCAAGTACTTTCGCTTAAAATAGCATCTTCAGGGGCATTTCGTCAAAATATAAACTATCCGGTAAGCGTAGAATATTGAAACATTAATAATAACATAAAATTGTACAAAACACTTGGGCTGGATTTAATTAACTTGTGCTCGATAATAGCCTTATTTTTCAAAGTTAATTTATTTAAGCATTCAACCTCATTTCAAATAAATAAAAAACAAATGTTTGAAATGCTTAAAGTAAATACATAAATGAACGGAAATAAGTCAATCTTCTGGAATTGCTGCTCTCTTCGGAAATACCATACTGTAGGCCGTCATAGCAAATGCATTTTGCATGTTCTAAGCATACAAATGTTTGTCATTTTTGACAGGTATATCTGGTTGGCCTATTTTTTTGTCTACTACAGTAAAAACAACGACCTCGACGATTAGGTTGTGGATTTGGGACTGGAACAATTTCTTCTTCAATAGCAAATTTCTTTTATTCTTGACCTAATTGATCTGGGAATAGAATAAAAGCTTTTAGAAAACGTCTTCTAAGAATTTTATCTATCTCATTATATTTATATTTGTTTATGACAAATGAATTGATTTGATACTTGCTACATTCTTGCAGAATAAAAAATGACCATAGGGCATCGAGTGGCTCGAGGACAATTAAATTGTAGGCGGCACACATTTTATCAACGAGATCTACTCCTACTTTGGGTTTATTATAGTCTAGCAAATCGTTGTGGTGCATCGTTGAGAGTAAAATAACGTTTTTGTATTTTCTGGATATATACGACACAATCATACATTTTTCTCTAAAAGAAATAAACTTGTTTTTTTCTGGTCTCTTAGGATCAGTAAATTGAAGTGAAAGCTATCTTTTGTTTTTGCTCATAGTGCCTAACATAGTTAGATGATGTTCGTTTAAAAGAAGATGGGTTACGCTAAGGCTTGTAAAAAAATTGTCCATTCTTACATTTCTGTGAGAACCAGATATAGCACTGCAGAGGCGAGGAACGAGAGAAATATTGCTCGTATCAATTTATTATGGACCAGCTGGCTGTTGTCAAAGGTACACCTTTAGATTTGCGGTATAAGGAAATAAGGCATATATATTCTAAAGCAACACTTGTCACGAAAAGCTTCCAGTTTTCTCTCTACCGTTGTATATGCTGATAATGAAAACTGTTTAGTTAAATTTGACATAACGAATCGAAGAATTCTCCCACAACGCTTATTTGGCATATTGTTGCCTCTTTAGTCGTGTTCGTTTATCATGTGTCTGAGCAAAAACTTGAACCGTGTAAGGGACATTATCAATCTAAAAATCTCTGGCGATGAGACGGTTGTCCTAAAGAAATCTTCTGCATTTCTGTGGTTATTTTTGATTACCCCAGCTATCTATGAAAGATTCAATAAAGCCTTCAGTTCTAAAATATCTGTCTTTTTTTGCAAATTTATTACTGAAATTGTAAGAACTAAGTTCAATAAAGATATTCGTGTTGTCGATCATCTTCTTCTTCTCGTAGCACTACAACTCGGGGTGGATCTTGGCTGACTGCACAACTTAATTCCATCTTGAACGGTCGTTCATAATATTTGGGTCATTTTGGTCATTGTTCTTAGATTTGACCATATATTGTTTCTCCATCGCTTTCGTGGACGTCCTAAGGGCCTTCTTTCTAAGGGAGTTTCCTCCCATATTAACTTGGCAAGGCGATTATTAGGGAGTCTATGGACATGGCCGGCCCATCTTAGACGTTGGCATTTAATTTGTTCTTATTCGGTATTGGTTGCTATTAATGTTGTGATAAGGCCCAAAGATTCTTTTGAGGATTTTCCTCTTAAAACATCTAAGTTTTCTTTCAGGTTCTATTGCCGATAATGGTTTGCAAAATCTCTTCAGTAAAAAAACAACTCCAAATATTTGATGCGCTTTTCATATGCCGTACTTCCCTAGTTACTCCAGAAATTTTTGCCTTCATTAAATTGTCACTGCGGGTTCGTATCCGGCGGTTTCCTACATGTTTCTTCCATTTAGTAGTTCCAACCTTATCAATGAAATGCGGCACTCTGTGTAGAACATTCAAAACTTCTGAAATTGGATCTTCAATTTTTTTTTTCAGTTATCTTCTTTTATTGTCAGGTTTAACTTTTGGCTCACAATCAAAGAGAAATTCCGCATCAAGTGGAAAATATGCTTGTTGCTTTTCAAAACTCATATTCAAAAAATCTGTAGAAAAAATAAGTTTATATTAATCAAATATACAGAAAACATAATCAGTAGATCACTTCCAATTATAAATTCTATAATAATTTTATACTTATCCCAGAAATAAAATATTTTAAAATTGAATCTTACCTGTAGATTTGTGACAACTTGTATAACGTGGGGACTCACGTTCAGCAATTTAATATAGCAACAGAACTAAAAGCACTATACAACTCTTACAACTGTACTAAATAGAGTATTAACTCTCTTAAAGCTAGCGAGAACGCCACGACCGAAATCATAATTAATCATCAGAAATCGACAAATAATTCCACAAGTGGAAACATAGTCCACACATGAACTCTGCATCTTTAATGTTAATTCCCATTCATTCACATGAATAAAATATAATTTGAATCAATTACCTGCTTTAACTTAGAATTATACGATTTTTTATAATAGGTGTAACTTTCACCCCCAAAAGATAAATACCATCAACGGCACTAGTCCAAAAGTGAATTGGAGAGTAAGAAAAAGCAAAATCCACATTTTTATACAATTCGGTGGTGACACGGAAAATTGCAGGGTATTGCCGTATTTCATATTCATTTACTGGACTATATAATTATAATCTGAAACCTATTATTTTAGTTGTTCAGATAAGTACTCAATTAAAATTTAAAATCTTTATTGTATACTAGTAATCTTTATTAACCTACAATGTTTTTTTTATATAATTGTCATTTGATTAGGCTAATTTATAAAAAAACATACGTATCAACTTATGTATACATCGAAATCATTTTACGGAGACATATAAATAATGGATGAGATCATTGGCTTAAAAAAAATCCACATGGAAAACAATTCCTGTAGCTGCCTGTATACCATGTATCACAAAAAAGAGGTTAGTCTTCGTAAATGGGTATATTTATTTAAAAACCCTTAAAAGGGCTACATAAAAAAAACAAACGTTTTCGGACTAAACAGTCCATCATCAGGTTTAAAATTGCCTAAAATAAGTATAAACCATTTAGTTAAAGCAAACGTGGTTTTTTAAAATTTTGACTAGATTTAAAAAGCAAAACTGGTTATACTTTCTAGGTTAAAATGACTGAGCCACCAAAATACCAGGGTAAAAACCCTTTAAATTACATGTAGATCCCCCAGAGATCCGTTTCCATAGCCTTAGGTCTTTGATTTATTTTTAAGGGACCATATCTCACTTTTATACAGTATACTTGTGGCAGATTTGAAACATATAAATATTATTGAAATATCAACAGACTTTCTGCTAGTTTTGTTTCCCCTAGTATATTTAGCCAATATTTCGTGTACCATCTAGCGTACTATCGAACAATACACTATTGTGATACAATGAACAATAAAGACAATCAGTGATGGGCTAAACTGTGATTCGCAGCTAAATAGGCGTATTCGTATGTTAAACTCCGAATAAAAATATTTCCATTGTGGACCATTATAAACTTCTACACGTATTATTATTTTGTATTAATAAATCATTTGTTTTTTTGTCATTGTTTCTATTTTATAAAAATAACAGTAATATGCAATATAAAGTTGTAAGACTAAAATAAATAACAAAATAAATTTGTTGAATAAATTTAAACTATGTATTTTTGTTTAAAATTATAAATCTATCGTAATTAATTATTATAGTGTACAAAAACTTTTATATTACGTTTACAAATTTATTTTTTTTATAATATACAATATAATTAAAGAAAATTATAATTAGTTAATCTTTGAAACATTTAAACCTCATTAGAAAGAGATTTCATAATACCGCTGATGCACCAACTACATCGACTACGATCAACAGGGTAACATCATCAAAGACAAAAATCTAGAAATATGTGTATGGGCTAAATACATACAAGAAACTTTTGATGATAATAGTTTCAAACAACCTCCGTCCTACATATGTAATGACCACTTACCAATAACATCAGATAAAGTGTAAAAAGCAATATCCCAACTAAAAGATTTCCATGCTCTTGGACCTGACAATGCATATGTTGAACTTACAAAGCTATTTAACACCGACGGTACTCAACGACTGAGAAAAATATTCAACGACATATTTCAACAAAGTAACACCAAGATCATGGCTGAAGTGAGCGTTTATTGCCCTACCAAAGAAAACAAAATCTGTATCCTACAATGATTTCTAAACTATCAGCTCAATGAGCTACATTTTAAAGTTATTTCTAAAAATCAAACATCAAAGGATATATGTATAGACTATGCGAAAAAAAAAATCAGCAGTACAAACTTCGGTTTTCGGAACGCAGTGGGTACAAAAGGGGCTCTCTGTAGCATACATGTGCCATTTCAATGATGTAGAGATGTGAATTGCGATATTTATGCATGCTTCATTGATTACTGTAAAGCGTTTGATATAGTAAACATGACAAGCTGATGGAGACATTAACAAATATTGAAATAAACACCAGGGATCTAAGAACTCCTTGATGAGGAGTTGATATCATTAAGTCCTCGTAGACACTTTGAATCAGGACCAGCAACATCAAGTAGAGTCATACGTTGCCATGTTATCAAATCCACTGAAAACTTCAACATCTTAATAATATGTAAGATCAAATAATGTAAACTAAATTTCAACCTATAAATTTTAACGGGTTTTACCCAGATATTTAGTGGGTCAAAACATGTACACCTAGTAAGCATTAACCAAATTTTATATTAATCTTTTTTAAAATTTAAATTTCACGTTCTTTTTCATTAAAGTGGTTATATACTTTTTAGGACACTGATGATGGAATATGGATTCCGAAAACGTTTTGTTATTGTGATATAGCCTAATTATGTTTTTAAATTATATACCTTTTATAAAGGATTTTAATATATTTTTTTATATTAATTGATAAATTAATTTATTTATTTATTTATTTGTATACTATCACCCTTGCTGATCAACATATACTCTGAGAAAATCTTTCAAGAATCAGTAGAATATGTTGAAGCCGGAATTCGGATTAACGGAGAATATATCAATAGTATCAGATACGCAAATGACACGGTAGTGTTCGCTGACAGTTACGAAACTGTCCAGGAGCTAATAAATAGAATCACCAAAGTGGGTCAGAGATATGGACTTTCACTGAACAATAGGAAAACAAAATGCATGGTGATCTTTAAGAAGGAACAGCAAAATTGAAAGAATCAGTGTAAATGGTCAACCAATAGAAAGAGTAAAACAATACATCTACCTTGGTACGAACGTTATTGAAAATTGTGATCATTCCTTTAAAATAAAATGTAGGATAGAGAAAGCAAGATCTGCCTTTCAAACTATGGCTAAGCTATTTAAATGCTCTAATTTTATCTGTACTCATGAAAATCAGCTCTAAAATATGCTGTTATATCTTTCCTATACTGTTGTATCGAGTTGAGTTGTGGACTCTCACAGACACTACCTGCTAAAAAATTGAGACTTTCGAAAGGTGGTGTTACCGTCGAATCCTAAGGATATTCTATACCGATCACGTTACTAACCAGGATATTTTATTAATGCAAAAAGGAAAAGAGTTGTAAACCACAATAAAATCAGCCAAAATCGAATAGCTAGGTCACGGCATGAAGAACAGCGAAAGATATGGGTTGCTGCAATTATCTCTACAAGGAAAAGTAAAAGAAAAACGCGGACAAGGAAGGTGTAGGATTTCTTGGCTGAAAAATCTACTTACATTGTTCCACATAACAACCACAAATCTTTTTAGAGCGGCTGTTTACAAAATACATATTGCCGTAATAGTCGCCGACATTCGAAACGGATAGCACTACAAGAAAAAAACGGGTGTGGCAGTCCAGTGGGACTGCCGGTAGAAGTTATACTTCTATACACGCGTTCGCCGTTACAAATTTATATGGGAATCAATTTGCAAAATCATTTCTAGTAGTAGAATGCATATGGAAGGGCTCTTAAATTTCACGAATTCTAAAAATAAGGTTGAGCAACTGCTTAATATTCTCAATACTGACATACGGATGTGAATCTTTGACCCCAGGACAAAACCAAAGATAAAAGATAGACGTCATTGAAATGTTCTGTTAGAGAAGAATCTTACGAATTTTGTGGAACGATCACAGGGCACATAACTCAATTCTAAATTTAATAAAGCTCTCCATCAAAATCCATCTCCAACAATTAAAATATTTTAAACATGTTATGAGAGCAGATACAGAAAGCCTGGAAAGACTTATCCAAGGATTATCCAAGGAAAGGTAGAAAGCCGAATATTACGGGGATCATAAGATGGATCGACCAAATTACAAGGTTGTTTCAAAGACCTATGTATGAATTAAAAAAAATGACCAGAGACAGAGATATTTGGAAACGGACAATACAAAACGGTAATCACAGTGACCACTACACTCCCTTCGGGTAGGGGGGATCAGGACTGAAGAACAAGAGACACCGATAATTAAAAATCAACTCCAATTGGTTTTTCTATTATTCTTATCCTTTCTGACTTTAAGTGCAAACACACAACATCCAGCTCTCTATTATCAAGTAAAACCTTCAGACTTTATCCCAATACTCATTCTAGTATAGCGTTCTTTTTTATTTTTATATAAGTGATTATGCCAATTGAATTATCATATTACTTATTACTACATATATTACAATTAGTTTAATTCTTTCTTTTTTTTTGTTCAAAAATAATTTTTTAATTTTTACTTCGTTCAAAATTGAACAAATACTGTTTTTAAAAATATTTTATTTGTTTTTTATTACATATCTCATGAAAATAATTTATTAATGAACATATATATAAACCAAAATAAACCGCAAATTACAGGGAATGCGTCATATTGTGGTACGGGTAATTACTTTTAAATTTGTAGCTACTGTAGCAAAACTGTAATATATAATTATGAATGTATATAATATATTATTATTAATTAATATATATTAATTAATTCTTTTTTTTTCGAGTGGTTATTCGCAATATTCACCCCTCAACAGAAACTAATGAGATTAAAAGGGCACTCGAAGAACTAGGACATTCAGTCAAAAATATCTCCAACATAAAACGAATAAAGGATAAAAAGCAACTACCACTTTTCCACGTAGAATTGGTTGCTAATGCAATCAAGACATTTATAAAGTCAATAAACTACTTAACTCAATAGTTGAAGTTGAACCACCACATCCCAAAAGAGAAATTCCGCAATGCCACAGGTGTCAACATTTCGGACACACTCACAAATATTGCAACAGAATGCCACGATACGTAAAATGTACAGCCAATCACTTGTCATCCGAATGTCCAAATCCAACACGAATTAAAGATGTGAAGTGTACAAATTGCCAAGAAAATCATCGTGCATCCTACAGAGGCTGTTTGGTCTACAAAGAGCTCCAAAGAAAACAATTTCCAAAATTGAGGGAGAAAATACAATCTCATTGCCCGCCAAGTTCCTCAAATACTCGTCGCCCATCTGTAACATATGCAAACTCTGTGGAGGGACCAAATCATACTACCGCATCTGTCTCAAATACTACACAGGAAAAACTGAATACAACAGAAACAAGTAACAGTTTAGAATTGATGGTCCAAAAACTTATGGATAGAATGGATAAAATGTTCGACCTTCTCATAACGATGTTATCAAAACTTAATGTTCAACCCCAAAATTAAAATTGGATATTGGAACGCAAACGGCCTCACAAACCATAGTGAGGAGATTAAGGCATTTATAAAGTTACACAATCTTGATATCATGATGGTCTCTGATGATATGACAAACAAGAGCCATTTTAGTATGCCAGATTTTTGCACCTATGTCACACCACACCCAATGGGAAAAGGTCATGGTGGAACTGCGTTAATCATTAGAAGTAATATAAAACATCACGAAATAAATAAAGTGTGTGAAATCAACATTCAGGCAACCTCTATATCTGTAGAACTCAATAAAGAGCACATAACGATGTCAGTTGCGTATTGTCCCCCTGGTAAAATAATTAAAGAGGACCATTTCTCTAGTTATTTCAAAGGGCTTGGTCATCGCTTTATTGCAGTAGGTGATTTTAACGCAAAACATACAAGATGGGGTTCAAGACTGATAACAACTCGCGGAAGAGAACTTATTAAAAGTTTAAACGAAAATAACTTGACTCCAATTTCTACTGGGCAGCCAACCTACTGGCCTACAGATAGAAATAAAATACCCGATCTCATCGATTTTGGTATCATAAAAGGAATAAGTATCAACTTTTTAGACATTAAACCTTCTTTTGACCTTTCGTCGGACCATTCTCCCATATTTATTGATGTGATGGAACATGTATATAATACAAATAAATACCCCACGTTTTCAAATCATAAAACAAATTGGAGTCTGTTCAGATTTAATATTCAAAACACAATTAACTTAAATCTTCCTCTTAAAACAAGTGAAAATATTGAGGAAGCAGTTCATCACCTTACATCAATCATTCAACAGGCAGCTTGGAGAGCAACTCCAGATCTAAATCGGGGTAATAACTGTGAACCATATCCACATCATATAAAAATCTTAATCAACGAAAAGAGAAAACTAAGAAAACAGTGGCAAACTTCCAGATCTCCTGAGAACAAAACTGAACGGAATAGGGCTACTCGTTTGCTTAAAGAGAATTACACAAATACAAAGATCAGGGCATAAATGAATTTCTTGAAAGTCTTACTGCGACGGATGACACAAACTACTCTATTTGGAAACTCTCTAGGAAACTTAAACATCAGATTAAGCATGACGGTCCCATTAGAAATAAAGACGGTGATTGGGCCAAGGCCGATGAAGATAAAGTACAAGCATTCGCTAATCATCTCAGCCAAGTTTTTCAACCACACTCCAGAACTATCTCAAAGGAAGAAGAAGAATTCATTCACAAGAACTTAGATGCACCCTACCAGATGTCACCTCCTATAGAAAATATCAAAATTAACGAAATAAAAGAGTTAGTTAAACATCTCAATACTAAAAAAGCTCCAGGGTATGATTTAATATCGGGAAAAATCTGCAAAAATTTACCCGAAGAAGGATTTCGGTTGCTTATGTACATATTTAACGCTATACTAAAGTTAGGCTATTTTCCGTTTCAATGGAAAATGGCACAAATTATTCTAATACCGAAACCAAATAAAGATCCACAAGAACTATCATCCTATCGTCCAATCAGTTTGCTTCCCATTATCTCTAAGATATTTGAGAGGATACTCCCTCAGAAAATGAATTCTATAATCGACAGACAAAAGTTAATACCTGATTATCAGTTTGGATTCAGGCAACAACATGGAACAATTGAGCAGGTACATAGAGTTGCCAAAGTAGCAAGAGATGCGATTGAAAAAAAAAGAATACTGCAATGCAGCCTTTTTGGATGTCTCACAAGCATTTGATAAAGTATGGCATGAGGGGCTGCTATCTAAAATAAAAACTCACTTTCCTCATCCTCTGTATGCTCTTCTGAGATCCTATCTTACCAATCGATATTTCCAGGTCAGATGCAATGAAGCAGTATCAAACATATCTCCAATTCTATCGGGAGTACCTCAGGGTAGTATATTGGGACCAACTTTATACTTACTCTATACGGCAGATATTCCCACAAGAGTAAACAGCACAATCGCTACCTATGCAGATGATACTGTGATAATGGTTTCTAGCTCGGTTCCTGTTACAGCCTGTCAAAATTTACAAATTCATTTAAATGAACTAGAGAAATGGTTAAAACTGTGGCGAATTAAAGTAAATGGCAGCAAATCAGCACATATAACATTTACTTTACGCAAAGAGAGTGTACCATCTGTGTGCATAAACAATACCATAATACCCAAAAAAAAGTGATGTTAAATACTTGGGAATACATTTTGACAGCCGACTAAATTGGGGAAAGCACATCTGGACAAAGCGACTGCAACTAGGATTAATATACAGGAAAATGTATTGGTTCATGAATAAAAAATCCAAACTAAGTCTACATAATAAATTATTACTGTATAAATGTGTTCTAAAGCCAGTTTGGACCTACGGTATACAGATATGTGGTACAGCATCTAATTCTCACTTACTGAAACTTCAACGTTTCCAATCTAAAGTTTTGAGACATATTACCAATGCACCGTGGTACGTGCCCAATTATGTGATACACCGAGATCTTCAGATCCAAAATATTAAAGACACCGTTGTCTCACTCAGTGGCATTTACAAAAATAGACTACTAAACCATCCAAATACACTTGCCCAAGACCTACTTAAGCGACAAAAGGGGAGGAAGACTAAAACGACGCGATCCTCTAGACCTCTCTATACCTAAACGTAATATATATATATATATATATATATATATAATATATATATATATATAAATAATAATAATAATATACATAAACGTATATATCATTTTATAGCTACAACTGATACTACATATACCTACAACTTATAATTGTGTGTGTTGTTATAATTTTAACTATTGCTATTTTTTTTTTAATATGTTAGTAAAATGTCTTTGTAAATTGTTATTTATATTTCAAATATTTATATATATTAGAAATTTATCTTAAGGATTTCTGTCACTGGACAGCTCTCCCCTATGTTAATTACTTGATAAACATATTGATTATTGTTTTTTTTTTATTTGTAGAAACAGATTTCAATAAATAAAGGATGAAAAAAAAATTCTTTTTTAATTTGTAGCTACTGTAGCAAAACTATGATATGGCCAGATCTTCTGGCCATATCATCTTCAATCTTCTTTCGGCAAGTGGTTGGGTGTATAAATTATTTACTAGTTCGTTGTTGTGATCATTGGTGTGATTTTTATATTTTATTGAGTGATTTTTTATTATGTCCTTAAGTAATGGGATGCCCAGATAATTGTAAAGTGTTTGGTTAGATACATACCACGAAGCTTTACTTATAATACGGAGTATTTTGGATTGAAATGTTTGTTTGAAGTCTCTTTGTATTTGAAGATTTACTACAGCTCCACAGTTCTATTCCATATGCTCAAACTGGTATAGGTATAGCTTTGTACTGTAGCAGTTTATTTTCAAGAAATAACTAACACATTAACGGATTTACTCTCAGCGCATTATTTTAGTCATCAGAGATAAAAGTGCCACTGAACCTCTAAAAATCATACGATTATTTTGCTAAGATGTTAATTTTGATATATGCAAATATATGATGAATATGCAAACAAGTTTACCACTTTCATTGATTAATTACAATGGAATTTCTATTTTTAGAGCTTGTCTTCGAAACCTATAAGATAAAATTTCGATTTTGAGTTTTGGCAACACATTTGAGGCATTTGAAATATACCTAAAAACGCTGAATTTAAAGTTTCACATTAAAAACGATTTAAAACGTTTAAAACTTCTATTCAATTACGCAACTACGTTTTTAGAGCCTACACAGCTTCACCTACAAATTCCACTTAATACTGTCGTCGTGGAGGCATTTCCTGTGACATGGGATTGTTTGTAATGTAAAAGTTTAAATTCTGCGATTTTTAGGCATATTTCAAATGCCTCATATTTGTCAAGTTTTAAAGACTAGCCTTTTAGCAATCAAAATTCTATTATGACCTGTTAATAAAAATGATAATTTTTATTTTAACAGAACAGATTTATAGAATTTGACTTTATTTACAGCAAAATACAAAAATTGTAATAGTTGATGTAGTTAAATAAAGTTTGAGGGATGTGATCATTACATTTGTAAAAAAAAACAAATAGTATGTACTAGAATAATGAAACACATAAACGGATTTAGATCCATAAGTAAACAAATTCTGATAAGAAAATAAAAACACTTGTAGATAATAAAAATATGGATAAAACCTTGTAAAAAAATTAATAAAAGTTGAAATAGTATAGAAAAGCATAACACATACAAAAAAAAGGTCTAATGGGGAATGAGTAGCCAAAAATGTTAGAGAAAAATTTTACATATGACAAATAAAACGAACACCGAAAATGATATTGAAGAGGCTTAGACATCCTTTTGGATAAAGCTAAGGCAGCAATTCTATGCATGGTCAAATACGAGATCAGAATTTTTATCTCACTAAAAGCAATCCAAAAACGTCAGTGATTTGCAAAACAATAAGCCTAATTTAAATTTTATATTTATATGGGATTAAGCCCTACTTATTGATTGTAATTACATGAAGTTACATTTTCAAATGTTGTGTTATATGTAAGTTGTTTAACGTGAGTTTATGTTATATAATTAGCACTATGTGTGTTGCATATGTATTGTGTATAAATTGTAGGTAATGTTTCTTTGACTTCTGATTACTTTGCAATTATTAGTATATTATTGGTATTGACTTCTACTTTTCTTTAATATCGGCAACCCAATCTTGCTACATTTTGCTGATGGATTTTCTGTGCATTTGTCTTCGTTAATTAACATGACATAAACTTAAACCTAAAAATGAGATTGGTTAGATGCTACATCTTTTCGATACTTATTTATTATTTAGCGTGTGGCAATTTGATACACAATATTATCACATATATGTTACAATATAACATCTAATGTAATAATATATTCAATCGACGCAGGTGTTGCAGAGGAGAAGTCTAGAGGATCTCCATAATACTTCCTCCGAGGGCATTCGGCAATCATATGCTGGATGGTCTGTTTCTCGGCGCCGCAGTCGCACTCAGCAGAGGTTCTGGAAAAACCTGGTGGAGTTTCTGTGATGCATTGTGTGTTTCTCATTATTAGGTTCGGTCTGACGCTCTGCATGTTCTTCCACTGGGAGTTCATTTGGAAATTGTTGGAACTCAAGTTTATTGCATCTCTAGTCGGAGGTTTTCTGGAGCGCAATCGATGTGAATTAGCGTCGGCGACATATGTGTGTATAGGTAATTGCGGGTTGTTAAGCAGCTTTTGGAATTCTCTAAGCAGAGCATGCTGACGACGAAGATTAGGTGGAGGTATATGGCTCAGTAGTGGAAGCGACTCCACAGGTGTAGACTTGATCGTTCCAGATATGAGACGCATGGCGACATTGAGCTGGGTATCTATAATTTTGGTGTGAACGCTATTCAGCCAAACAGGAGAGCAGTATTCAGCTGCGGAGTATACGAGTCCAAGGGCTGAATACCGAAGTGTACCTGCTGATGAGCCCCATGTAGTCCCGCAAAGCTTCTGTATGATGTTGTTACGGGTTCTCAGCTTTTCTGCGGTGTTCTCAAGATGTTTCTTAAAGGAGAGTGTTCTGTCCAGGGTGACGCCGAGGTACTTGGGATTGTAGTTGTGCGTGAGCAGTTTTTTGTTGTTCAGGTGAAAACAGCTAACCTCGGTTTTTTTGGGGTTAGGTTTAAGTCTCCATTGTTTAAAGTACTTAACCAGGCGTTCCAGATCTTCCGTTAGCATTGCCTCGGAGTTTTGTATTAAGGAGCTTTGACTTGCAAGTGCCCAGTCGTCTGCATATCCAAATTTTTTAGATCTGGTAGGGGGCATATCAGCTATATACATACTAAATAGCAGCGGTGCAAGTAAGGAGCCCTGGGGGAGGCCATTATTAAGCGTTCTCTGTTTGCTCACTGTAGTTCTCATGGTTACATGGATGTTTCTACTGCTCAGCATAGTATTTATGAGTCGGGCGGTTGCTTTGCAGGGGATTCTTTTAAGGAGCTTATAGATGAGGCCATCTTTCCAAACCGTGTCATAGGCAGCCGATAAATCGATGAATGCCACAGACGTCTTCAGTTTTCTTTGGTAACCTGCCTCTATGTAGATAGTTATAGAGAGCACTTGGTTAGTGGTACTTCGTTGAGGCCTGAATCCTGCTTGTTCAATTGGTATTTTTTGAAGTAGCTTTGGGCCGATTCTGTTCAGGACCAGTCTTTCGAGGAGCTTGTAAGCTGAACTTTTCGATACTGCTGTACAGAGTAGAGACTTGGAATTTAAATAAGAGCAATACCGATAAACTAGGGGCCTTCGAAATGTGGATATATAGAAGAATTTTGAAAATATCTTGGACAGACAAAATAACAAATAGTTTAGTTCTTCGAAGAATGAACAAAGAACGGGAGCTGTTGATCACCATCAAGAGAAGAAAGTTGGAATATCTTGGTCATGTGATGAGAGGGAAAAAGTACCGATTGCTCCAATTAATTATCCAAAGACAGATTCAGGGCAAACGAAGCGTGGGGAGACGACGTATATCTTGGCTGCGCAATTTAAGAGACTGGTTCCAGTGCACATCTAATCAATTATTTAAAGCAACAGCTTTAAAGATACGAATAGCAATGATGATTGCCAAACTCCGTAGCGGAGAGGGCACTTGAAGAAGAAGAATTAGGATTAGGTTTACTTCTTTGACTGTTCTCTTTTTATTACTGTTTATTTTATGATTATTGATGCATCTTTTCGTTGTCCTATGTGCTCGTTGTCCCAGGCATGCTTGCATATCTGGGATTTGTCGAAGTCTCTGTTCTTGACGTATGTTTCATCCCCGCTTATTCTGACACTTGTTGTCCTTGCGGTTTCTCTCACATAGAAATTGTTGCATACGCAGGGTGTCTTTGATACCCTTCTTGTAAGTGTTTCTGAATTGCTTGTGCTATTTTGTTGTTTCCTTTATTTAATCTTGTGGATTTTTTTTATGTCTACGTTGTGGTTCGAGAAGTAATTTAAATATCTGTTGGTGTGGATTGTTTTTCCAATGTCAATAATAATAATTTTGTTTACAGCAGCTCAAAACAGATATGCGGATGTCTCTTGATACAACTCTCAGAGATTTCAGAGCTTAGATGTTCTTCTTTGGCTTGAGTCCCTTCTTCAGGCGATCTTACCCTGTATTACGAAGTGTAGAAAATCGTATGTCATTTAATGTCTCTTTACATGGCCAAAATATTGCAACTTTCGAAATCTTATTGTTTTCGATATTTTTGTGTTCTTTCTCATTCAGTGTAAAACGAATTCATTTCTTGTTCGATTAACCCAACTTATCCGAAACATTCTTCGGTAGATCCACATTTCAAATTGCTTCATTTTTTTTATCAGTTCCTTTGTAAGCGTCCAGTTATTCATGCGATACAGCAATGTGGAGAATTATGACAGCATAGGTATTAATTTGATTTAAGGTTTAATAAAATGTTTTTACTAATGAGAATTTTCTTTAGTTTATACAAGGACTCTGGATTTTTCAATGCGTATTCTTATTTCTTTGTATTAAGTACTACCAATAACATTATCATTGCAGCAATATTTAACAACATTTTTCATGAATAAGAATCAGAACACATTATATTAACATTGCTTGCTTTTTTTTATTCAAATATCTTGTATTTTACCTAATAAGTGGTCACACCAAGAAATGCGCTAAAAACTCAACATTCTGATTTTTGCATATTTGAAATGACTTATTTATTTAAATCAATTGTTAAGATATACCTAATTACATAATAAAAATGCATAAATAATATTTTATTACTTATATGACATTGACATTCGCAATAAATTATATAGAACGAATATTTTTATTTATTTTACAATTCATCATAAATTACTAATATAATAAATATATTGATTTGAAAATAAAACTAAACCAAAATCCCCTTTTCAGAACTCCATAGATAAGAAATATTTCTTAGTAACGTACGCACATCATTCGTCAGGAAAATATTTTTTAGTTGTAGATTACAAAGGTTGTAACAAATTCTTCTATTTCAAGAGTATGATGCTCTAATGCTTACGTCCTCACTATCCACCTTACTATGATTTCCGGCAGTTTACATGCTTAACATGTTTAACAATATAGCTGTAAATTTTCAAGAACAAAACCTTTCTCTCTCTCTGTCTCTCGTTCTCTCTCTCTCTCTCTCTCTCTCTCTCTCTCTCTCTCTTTCTCTGCATAAGCATAAATCTATATGCCCATATCATATCAAACAAACTAATTGTCTCCTTAAATGTTGTTTCATGTCCTATTGGATATAGACTTCCATTAAACTGCTTCGCTCCATCTAGGCTCCACTGGACTCCATCTTAGCTGCTCTGTCTAATATACCACTGCAATTTTTATATAGTCGCTTCAGAATGTTGCCGATCTACCTCTTCTTTTGTCTGGGCTGGACCTTCAATTTTATATTCTTGACCTGTCCCCCTTAAGTCGATATTTAGAGATCTAACCATCATAGTGACTTGTCCGAAGATGATATCACAATGAATCCTTAAGTAAATTTCTTTGGTGTCAAAATTTGATGTAGAAAATTAATTTCTAAGTCTTCTTCATACTGTGTTATCTTTTTAAATAACCTGTTTCTTTAAATAAAAAAGAAAAGTATGTCGTTTCTAAATTATACATCTTCTCGGTGCGCCGTTTTCTTTCAAGGATTTTTGATTCAAATGACAATTGTATCTTTGGAAACTCCTGAAAAGATATGCCGTTCCTAAACTTTATATATATTGTTGCGCCGTCTTTTTTTTGAGATTGGTAGCACGTTGGATTACACTGTGATCAAGGTACAAGATGTGTCGTTTTCTGATGAGTAAATCTTTACACTAAATGTACGGTCATACTAATCGTGATAATTTGTGCAAGATATCAGAGGAACTGCCTGTTCCTCTGACTTAACTAGAATAGTCTTTAAATGATTTCTTATTTTAAATATACAAGTACAAACCATATATTTAAAAATTGGTACATGACAAGACGAGGATCGATGAAATGGCCAGTACAATCCTCCAATCTAACGTTACTAGATTTCTTCTGATAATAATATGTCAAATGTTTTATTCTTAATGTGCCTATCCCTGACGGATTTTGCTGACCACCATGGCAATATTTATCTTGTCTGCAGCAACGCGGAAAAGTTGAATAGATGTTGTGTTAAACCAGGTTCTAAACTTCTTTAACCAAAATGTTCTTCTTTTTCCCGAACCTCTAAGCAGCCTTTCATATCTTTCGCTGCAGGCGACTTGTACATAGGAGGGCATATCTGGATTCATTTTGCTTAATGTATTTAAAGTACTGTAGCTTTCGAGGTGTAATGGTGTTCAGTACCTCTTTTGAAGACGTCTTCCTTTGTAATTCGGTCAGTCTACGGGATCTTGTGTATTCTCTGGTATAATCAAATTTTAAACGCTTCCAATCTCTTGCATGGTATGTCTTTGTTCAAGGTCCACAATTCAGAACGGAGAATTAAGATTAAAACAGAACGGAGAAGACGTAGCGTCACATATTTCTTACTTTTATATCAAAAGAAACAGTGTGGCTTTTAAAGTTGGTCCTTATCCAACTGAAGGTGAATCTACTTTTTCCAATGTATGGTGTTATCTCCGGGTTGTTGGTCCATTGTTACATATTTATTTTTAAAACGTATTAGCATCTCCTTTAATTTACGGCCGCTCGAAATCTTTTAAGCATTACCTCGACTAATGATTTGTACTAATCAGAAGTAAATTCATTGCAAATATGCTCTATTTTGGCTTTAAGTTCGTATAATTTCCGTGGTGGTTTATTCGTTATGCTTCATTTTAGGCTTAACTGTTTCAATGACGTTTAGGTGAGTACTTTTAGAAGGTCAAGAAAATACTTTTATATTGTGTATTGTTTCCAAACCAGTTGTTTCTGGTTCTGGTTGTATGACAAGCTGCTTTGACTTGCTGAGAAATATAATTGCCAGTTAATTTCATAATACTTGGTACTACGCTGTTTTAAGGTATTTGCTTATATTTCGCATCCTTTACGGTCATCATCATCAATCTGTATGCGTCCACTGCTGGACATAGGTTTCTGCTAATACGCTTCAGGTAGTCAGTAGAGTCAGTTTAGTTGGTGGACGTTCTCTGCTCCGTATTGCTTCTTGCCTTGGTCTCTACTCTAACATACGTTTTGTTCATCAGTTATCTAATAAATGCGATTTTTTCGATAGCGTCTGTTGTTTTTGTTCTACGATGTATTTCTTCGTTTGCGATTCGGTCTCTCAAAGAGACACCCAAAATCTGGCGCTCCATAGCCATCTGAGTCACGCGTATCTTATTAAGTACCTTTAGTCAATACGTCACATTTTGGGATTATGTTGACTGATTTATTTTATTCAATTTAATGTTATTTTTGTTATTTTAAGTTAAAAAATCTAATTTAGATAAAAAATCTAATGTTATTTTTAAATTACAAAAAAAAACAATTTGCTGTGCAGCAAATCTAAGTAATTGCTTAAATGGTAAATGCTTTTCTATGCCGTTTGCAAATCATTTTAACGACTGTTACTTCTGCATGGCAAAAGTGTCTGTTCAATGAAGAACAAGCATAACATTGAATATCCAGATATTCCCTCAGCAATGAAACCGGTTGTTCATGAAGAAGATTTGCCAGTTCCAGCACCCCTGGCAAATTGGGAGGATGATTTGAAAATGAATGACTATCAAAGTGAACCCGATGATGTATCAAAGCACCCTATTTCATCCAACAAACTAAATATAATGATTTAGTTTGAGACCTTCACTTGTCCAAAGAACATACTTATCTTTTAGTTTCTCGATTACAACAATGGAATTTACTAGCCAGTGGAACCAAAGTTACAATATTTAGGAACCGTAACCAGGAGCTATCCTCGTTTTTTACTATGCAGGATAAAATGTGTGTTTGTGTTAATCCAAATAGTGTTATGGAAAAATTAGTATTTACACATAATCCACAAGAATGGTGTTTGTTTATAGATTCTTCTAAATTAAGTCTAAAAGCAGTTCTGCTCCTTAACGCGCATGCAGTTGATATGAAAGAAACATACGAAAGTATGTCGTTGATCCTAAATGCAGTAAGCTATTATACATAATAATTAATATTTAACTGGGAATAAGCCACAATTAAACGTTAAAGTACGTTTATTAATATATAATAATATGATATACGTTTATAATATACGTTTATTAATATATTATATTATTATATATTAATAAACGTACTTTAACCTTTAATTGTGGCTTATTCCTAGTTAAATAGTAATTAATTTAAAATGCCACAAGAAAATAACTTCAGAACAATTAATATTATGATGCATATTAGTGGCAAATATGTGGTGACTTAAAAGGCATCGGATTATTACTAGGTCTTCAGGGAGGATTTACACAATTTTGCTATTTTCTTTGTCTTTGGGATAGTAGAGCAACACAGAGCCATTACCAAGTTAAAGAATGGGCACCAAGAGAGCAATACATTCCAGGTCAGGCTAACGTAAAGAATATACCTATTGTTGATCCTAAAATAGTGCTGTTAACTCCGTTACGTATTGAACTGGTATTGATTATAAATTTCGTTAAAGCATTATATAAAGAAGGAGATGCGTTTAAATACCTTAAACACATTTTTCCTAAGAAGGGATATTTATGCGATGTTGAGTTAGCTGCGTAGATTTCTTTCAAAACAAGTGTTTTCGAGTTTTTGGGAAACAAAAAAGTTGAAACTTACCAAAATGTTGTAGAAGAACTACTTAAAAATTACTGCAAAATGGGCTTTCGCATGTCTCTAAAATACACATTCTGTACTCCCATTTAAATTTTTTCCCGGAAAATTTGGCTGCGGTCAGCGACGAGCAAGGAGAAAGGTTCCACCAGGATATTCTCACAATGGAGCAATGCTACCAGGGAAGATGGGTTGCAGAAATGATGGGAGATTACTAGTGGTTCCTCATGAGAGAAAGTGATACAGAATATAAAAGGAAATCAGCGTTTGCAAGAATTTGTGTACAAACACAGCTTTTGTTTCTAGTTATATATAAAGTATATAAGAATTTTTATAATAAATAACATTATTTGATGCATTCTATAACTCAAAATATATACGTGGTGAGAAATTTTGGTGTTTGAATTCGCACTCAGGATGCGTTAAACCCCCCGGTACAGCTATTTTAACATCAGTCGCAACTTTTTTTTTTTAATTTTGTTGACTAATGCAATAATAAGCAATGTTTAATTATTTTGATACCTGCTGTGACGTATTTGATTGAAATTAAATAGTTAATTACAATCAAGTTTTGATTAGCGTTTGAACAATCGGCTCTTAATGTTTCCGCTCCATAAGTGAGTACAGATAACACACATTAGTCAAAGATTTTGCTTTTGATGCATATGAGTAGTCAGATTCAAATACGTAGTTTAATTTACCAAACGCTGCCCAGGCTAATCCTATGCGACGTGGGAGCTCACATGTCTGGTTATCTCTGCCCAACCAAATTTTATGTCCTAGGTACTTAAACGATGTAGTCTACACAATATATCTTCCATCAACAGCAATATTTCAGTTTAGCACCAGATTACTCATTATTTGCGTCTTTTTTTAGTCAGCCCTCTAAGGAAGCGTGATAAATTTTTTTAAACATTATTATTGTATCATCCATACGATCGGCTATAAGGACGATGTTATCTGTAAATCTTAAATGACTGAGCTTCTCTCCATTTATGTTATGCTTTACGGTAACCTCAATAAATTTTAAAAAATCTGGCTTTGAAACTGGCATACAATCCCAAATCATCACTCATTTAGGAAATTTTACTGTCCGTTTCAAACAGTCTTTGTGAAAATCTTCATCTTTAGCGCTAATAAATTGTTTGAGGTTATCGTGAATACATTTGGAGAAAATGCTGGCGTCTAAGATGAAATTATGTATAATTTCGCGAACTTTTAATCTTCTACTAACTTATACCGCCTTTATTCTCTGAGGTTGTTGAGTGGACTGTATTCTTTTGTGTGTCTATGTTGTATGTAAAGAAAACGAGTAAGTTGCTACAAACTTTTATTCCTCTACGTACTATAGATAAGAGAAATAGGTACAATATTATGATAATGCATGTTGTTACACAAGGTTATTGGTTTCGCAACCGCTTAGACAAAATTTGTCTTCTGACTAAACACTTGAGAGAGTGAGAGAGAGACACACTCTGAGAATCGCAAATACCAAAATCACAAGTTTGGTTATTAAAACACCATTTTTCTTCTGCGAGAGTTTTTAACAGACTACAGACTGTATTTGGAACTGTCGCCGAAGTGAACTAGGGAAATTGGACTTTTTTTTACAGGTTTTTTTACTACAGAAGAAGAAGGCAATCTCTTCTTCTTCTTATTGCGTGGTATACTTTCGAAGGTTGGCGATTCAAATGGCAATTGTTGCTTTGGAAACTGACGTACGAAAGATTTCTTTGGATGAGCGGTCAAACCATTTTCTTAGGTCTTTTAGGAAAGAGTTGTGGCGTCTTCCAACTAATCTCTTGCTCTACACTTTATCTTCCAATATGATTTGGAATAATTCATATCTTTCACCTCTCAACACATGACGCAAGTATTGTATTTTTCTTTCTTTGATTATGTTAGTAATTCTTTTTGTTTACTCATCCTCCGAAGTACCTCACCATTGGTAACTTTTTGTATCCATGAAATTCTCAGCATCCGTCTGTATATATACATTCAAAGGCATCTATTTCTTTTCTATTTCAAAGTCCATTGTCCAACTTTCACAGCCATACAGCAAAACAGAAAAAACGTAACATCTGATCATTCGAATTCTGAGCTCTAGACTAAGGTCTGATCTTATAAAAAAAAATTTTATGTTCATGATTGTTTTCCTCGTTTGTTCTATTCTTGACAAGATTTCTTGTTTGGGTTACACTGGCTGTTGATATTTGCCTCCAAAGATCAGAAGTTTTATGTTCTATTATTGATCCCTTGGTGTTGTAACATCCTGTCATATATGTAACATCGGCTGATTGAGAATGAGAAATAAATCGAAGATCTGTCGTTAAAATTGGATCTTAGGATCGCTTATATGTGATGGATGCGCGGTGGCAAGGCTTACTGGTCTAAACTAGTCTGAACGGACGTGATTCCGCCCTCGCGGCTTTGCTAGAGGGTAGGGAAATATTTAGGCCCTGTAAAGAGTTAGAGTTTATTGGCTTACGTTAGAAGTCGGAGAAATACACAAAGCGAAAAGTGAGTTCTCTTCTTGTCTCTAACTGAAACAGGCCGGGAAAGAACAAAAATCCTAATTACAAAATTAGAATATATTAATAAATTGTAAAACTACAACTATGACAAGATATACGATACAGCTAATTATTGATTTATCAAAGTTTGCGAAAGAAGACGAGAAGAGACTTTATTAAGAAGTATAAAAGGTGAACAATCGATGATTATTTGTATTCCCCTATTGGTTAGTATTTATGTTTAGTTACTTTAGCGTATTTAGGCCCTGGCTAAAAAATACGCCTTTATAATCCAAACTGGAACTCAAGAACAGTCTGGATGAACGCTGGAAGGACTGTACACTATCACGATTTTAAAAGAGACGAAAAATTCGGTACTTATACTTTACTACCGTTCCCGTCGGATACAAAACCGCGCTAACTGAGCTGAGCACGCCCGGACGGCTAACCGAATAGCTCTGCCCTCGGTCGCCGAGCACTTTCTTCTCCCCGACCAATTTCCTTCGTTTTTATGTCTATGGTATTTTACCTGTGTCATATATCTTATTGAATAGTGCTGTTATTAGGTCGAAGCATTTACTTTCATTTTCTGCAATAAATTTAAGTATTTCGACATTGATATTGTCTGGACCGGGGGTTTTCCACTCTTCTGAGATTGTACTGCATAAATAACTTCTTCGTTGATATTTTTGGACCTTTTTTATTTATCCGATCATCCGTGGATCGTGAAGAACAAGGTCTATCGTCGTCAAAAATCTCTGAATGTATTCCTTTAATTTTTCCAATTTGTCTTCTGTACCCATAATTATCTCTAAAGGTGTCGTTTCTTTCCTGAAGTAGTTCAATTTCTAGGCATTTGGTTGATATCCAGTTTTCTTTAGCTTTTATACATTTTTTCATAATGATTTTATTGACTAGTTTGTATTCTATTGAGTTTGTTTTATGTTTTTATCCTACGTCCATGAGGTGCATAATCTCTTGCGATATCCATTCTTGTTTTGTGTTTATTTTCGTGAACCCGATGTCGTCTTCTTGTATATTTGTTATTTTCGTTTTTAGAGCAGTCCATGTTACTTCAACGTCGATATGTACCAAGTAACGTTTCTATTTATCCTATATCCCATACTATATCCAAGTAACGGGTTCTTCAGTTTACACAATCTCAGCGGCGTACTGTTTTTTTCTTTCAAAAATTGAGACAATTACCTGTATGTGCGATATTTAGAGCAATAAATAAATCTTCAATTTGTAGAAACAATTTTAAATATTTTCTTCACGCAGAATCACCCTCTAAAGTTTATCGCACTTACTTACTAACAATCTGTATAAAATGTGAAATTAAATAATTTAATCAGGTACTTACTAAACAAAATCTTTATTAGTTATGGCTTATGTTTTGTTTGCCTAGCTGGAAAATTCGTGTTTGTTATTATTCCTATTATTTTTTTAATGGTTTTTTAAGTTTTTTTTTAATAATGGATGTATATTCATTTCAATTACAAAACATTCTCGAAATAAATTCTGAAATAATGTACTTATTTTTTACGAAAGCGATTTTTTCTTTTATATTACATGGTAACTTTTGGCTTTAGTATTTTTTCTGTATTTTTTTTTATTTGAGTTTATTTCGTTGTGCCTACAAATAGACTTTATTTGCTATATCTTCTAAATTTCTTATTATATGGTTATTTGCACTAACTACATTACGTTTACGTTTATTAAATCAATTATCATGCTGCCAGTAAGTATAGCATATGATTACTATTATTAACATTTTAACTTTGAAGGTTTTATTGGGTACAGTCCGTATGCAAAACCAAATAATAACCAAAATAAATGGGGGAGGGCAACTCAAATCAATCCACTCTTGCTACCAGATTTTATCGGTAAGTCGATTATGATTTCGAAATTTTAAAACTTTTTGGGTTTTATAGATACTAAATATGTAATACAAAGATATTAAAATTATAAAAGATATGTACTCGAATGCTTTATTTTAATTGCAAAACTTAATTTATGTTTCTGCTTAAACAAATGTATAATTGAGAGTAACAAATTGTCTATGCGAGAAAAAAAATTAATACAGTTGTATTAATTACCAGTGATATTGTCGTTATAAGGAACATCGGTTGGTACAATGGATATAATATATATATATATATATATATATATATATATATATATATATATATATATATATATATATATATATATATACGAAAGTAAAATATTATATATATATATAATATATATATATATATATATTTATATATATATATATATATATATATATATATATATATATGTGAAAGTAAAAGATTGCATTTCATTGTAAGTACAAAAGAATTGTACTTCCACGATGGGACGCAAAACGTCCCATTCAGTTGTACTTCCACGGATGCTCCTGACGATGGGACCCGAAACACGTGTCGGGCAATGGTGGAGTTCTGATTGAAATGAAATGCAATCTTTTACTTTCATTTAAACGTCTTTCTCTACGTAAAGAGCGTAAAAGATGGTAAGTTTCAAAGGTGAATCGTAGATGCATGTCGAAGTAAAAGGATACTTCTAGCATCGTTAAAAGCCTCTAGCAAGAGGCTTTGAATTTGCGGTTCGCCTAATTTGCTATCAGAGAGGTCTCTCGACTTCTTGTTATTTCATATATATATATATATATATATATATATATATATATATATATATATATATATATAGATATATATATATATATATATATATATATATATATATATATATAGATATATATATATATATATATATATATATATATATATATATATATATATATATTGTATTTGAAATTTCCGCGGGAGCTATATGTGATTTCAGTTGTTTTCCGGGTTTGACTACGCGTTAAGTAATTTTGGTTTTTAAAAAAACCATTGTTTTGACGACGTTTCGGCAAGGTCACACTTGTGGTCATGTTTCAGTTCGCCTATACCGTGATACCATTATCGATATTATCAGGATAGTTTAAATTACCCAACTGTAAAGAGTTAACAGACAAATGTTGTTTGAAAATGTTCCAGTCGGCGTTTTTATAGTCTCTTTTTGCACGGAGTGAATATTGGGTTAAAGAGTTATGATTGTGAACATTATAAACTCATCACCCAATACGTCGACCAAACCATTATGTACATACCATGCGGTCCATATGTATGGAATAAATTCATTTTTAGCGTTATTAAGTACTATGTGAAAAAAAACTGAAACAGGTCGATTTTTATTCTTAAATTGACAATTTACAGTATGAAAATAATATCCCCCTCCAGCACCCCCTTTGAATTATAAGCACCCCCTCGAAAATTTTAAATAGCAAAGGGGGTCGTGTAGCACCTTGTTAAAAAGAGATTTTAGTCTTCTTTTCAGTAATATTAAGTTTTTTAAGTTTGGTGCAATAATAACCTAGAAAATTAATGTTTAAAATGTAAAACTTTAATAATGTCTTTACCACAAAACTTTAGGTTGAATGAAGATAATAATGTTACATAATATTTAGAATGTATATTTCAATGTACTTTACAATTAAATTAAATGTTCAAAATGACCACTATTCACTTTTTGATAATACCCGAGGCGATTTTGGAATTCTCGTACAACATTTTGTACGACTCCGGGAGTAATGTTGTTAATTTTTTCCGTTATCCCAATTTTTCAATCAGCAATACTGTTTGGTCTAGTAAATTATACTTTAGATTTTAAACAACTCCATAAGAAGTAATCGAGAGGAGTCAAATCGGGGGATCTAGTCGGCCATTCGATTGTTCAACGTCTTCCAATCCACCTATTGGGAAAAACCTCGTTTAAATAATTTCTAATTATAAGTGCAAAATGCGGTAGAGCTCCACCTTGTTGATAGTAAAAAGGTCCATCTATCTAATTTGGATGATTAACATTAGGAAAAAATTATGTCGTAATGTCGGCACTAAAAAGTTAATCAAAAAATCTAGAAAAATCTCATCATCAACTGTGCCCTCAAAAAATAAGGACCAATAATTTTATTGTTAATAATACCAGCCCAACCGTTAATTTGTTAGGATATTGCGTGTGAGACTCACACACTCAGTGAGGATTTTCTCTGCTAAAATATCTACAGTTCGGTTTGTTTAACCGTTCCGTTTAAATGAAACGTCGCTTAATAAGAAAAAAACTATTTTGTTTATGAACTGCAAATCTGCGTTCATTCTGTCCATCATCATTTCACAGAATTCTTGCCTTCTATCAGGATCATCTTCATTTAACTCCTGAACCAACTAAACTCTGTAAGGGTGATATTTTTCTTTATGTAAAACTCTCAAAATATATGATTCACTTACATCATTGATGGCGGCAAGTTCTCGAGTTGTCTTATGCGGATTATCCTCAATCTCTAGAAGTACGTCTAACTGTTTTTCATCAATAAATTTGTTATTTCTACCTGGTTTTTCAATATTTTTTACATGTCCAGTATAACGAAAGTTCTTTGCAATTGTGCTAACTGTAGACTACGAAACTTGTTGACCAGGGAATTCATTATTAACATTTCACAAACCTCCTTTTGAGCTCTTGTTTTATTACCACAACCAATCATAGTTAAAATGTTTATTTTTTTAGTCTCGGACAAATGAGCCATAATTAAATTTAATACGCGCACAAATATTATACTCACGTCTTCTAGTAACCTTAAATATCAAAATGGCAGCAGCCTACTAGATTCATATCAATTGTTTATTTGGCTTTTTGACTAATATTTTATTATCTTCAAAGTTTTTTCCCTAATGTTTAGCAGAACAGATACGAAAATACCTAATTTTTTCTAAAGTATATTTTAATAGGCCAGTCAATATTGCTGATATAAAAGTTAGGATAACGAAAGAAGTGAATAATAGTGGTCAAGTTGAACATTTGATTTAATATTGTAGAAATTAATTTTGTAAGTTATAATTGCACAAACTCAAAAAACTTTACATTGCTGAACAGAGGACTAAAATCCCTTTCTAACAAGGTTACACGACCTCCTTTGCTATTTAAAATTTTCGAGGGGGTGCTTATAATTCAAAGGGGGTGCTGGAGGGGGATATTATTTTCATACTGTGAATCGTCAATTTAAGAATAAAAATTGACCTGTTTCAGGTTTTTTTCACATAGTACATCATAACGCTAAAAATGAATTTATTCCATACATATGGACCACGTGGTATGACGTTATCCACGGACGACATACCGAGGGCACCCAAAAACCTCGGCTCAAGATTTTGGATTAATCGGGCGTCAAGGTTTCTTTTTTGAAAAGAATGGGGTTTAGATGTTTTTGAATGCTCCTATTAATTTGGGTTTTGTGGTAGCCATTTTGTAAGAGTATTTGCTTTATTGAATTGATTTCAAATAATCTGTAGCTGTTGTCGTTGCTAAGTCTTATCGAACGGGAACAAGAGTGTTGAGTGTAACTCAATTTCGTTATCAAGCAGAAGTGAAGTCTTATAAAATATCTTAAATTTTCAGTTAAAAAAATAAGGGTGATTCGTCGAGATAAAAAATAACCAATCATCTAAGTTGGAACAAACAATACACTTTCACAAAATTTCATTGGAATCGGCTGTGATTTGGGATATTAACCTAAATAAAATGTAGGTGGTTCATGATATTGTCGTTCATAATCTGATACATTCACATGCATGCAATACTGTTGACTAATGTTTACGGAATGTTTACGAATGTCACGGCTTTGTTACCCTTTGTTAGCCTTTTATTTTATCCCTTTCTCCATATATATAGAGAGAAAGAATAATAATTTATTTATTTTATAGATCTTTGGAAATAAAGACTATCGTTGTAAAATTAAAATTTAATATTTGTCACAGTTAAACATTGTTAGTAGTGTGTTTAGGAAGATGAGGAAATACAATTTCTCGGTATACTCAATGATAGTTTTTACAACATGGGGGAATACCTATGTGGACGTCATAATGTGTTTATTAATAATAATCTTTCGGTTTTTATTTCTTTCAAGTCTCGCTTACAGACAATTATATATAAAATATTTGTTTTACATAATTTGTTTACTACATAATACTAGTAATAATAAATAATTTGAATAAAAATAAATGCTACAATTGAGGAAAGGTTAATATTTTTAGAGATGCAATACAATATGAGAAATATGTGATTTAAATCGTTTACCAAAAAACGTTTGAATTATGTCATTGTAATTATAGTATTCGTAGAATAGTGTTATATAATAATATAATAATAAATTAATAAAAAAATATAAGGGTAAATATTATTCGAAATTACTCATTGATAATGGATATCTGATGAGAACTCTGTAAGGACCTACAGCTAATTTTGCCTTTTTTTTAATCCGCATCATCTTATTGCTACAGTCCTTAGAGGGCCTTGACCTTCTCAAGCTTTCTACGCCATGCTGTTCTATTCCTTGCTTGCATTTTCCAATTGCCGACTCCGAACTTCTCGGCATCTTGTGTTACCCCGTCCATCCACCTCAGCTTTGGTCTACCCTGGCTTCTCATTCCCACGGGTTGCGCTGTTAGAATATTTTTTATCATGTTCGATTCAGGGACCTGGGCTACATGTCCTACCTACTGCAGGCGGTTTCGCTTAAGTATATTGGTAATATCTTTACTACCAAACGTATGCTTGTAGATATTCTGCAGTTCAAAGTTATATCTACGCCTTCATATTCCGTTCTCACAGACCGCTCCGAATATCTTGCTTAGCACCTTTCTTTCAAAAATCGATAGAGCGGATTCATCTGTTTTAGTTAGCGTCCATGCCTCTGATCCATATGTGAGAACGGGGACTATCAGTGTTGTATACAGCTTATACAAGTTTTTTGAGACAGACTTTTGTTAGCTAAGTACTTTGATAGAACATGATAACACCTGTTTGCAATTATTATTCGCCTTTTTATTTTCTCAGATGTGTTATTATGGGGGTTAAACGATGTCCCTAGATATTAGAACTCTTTGACTGCTTTGAAGTTTTGGTCATTGATGATTAAGTCTACGTCAACATTTCCATCTCTTATATTTGTGTTAGTTGCCAATTTATATGTAACCCCATTCGTTCTGCTTCTACTACTAGCTCGGTTAGGATTTCCGCAGTTCTCGCCCTGGTTCCTGTTATAATGTCCACGTCGTCTGCATATGCTAGAATTTGAACTGATCCATTAAATATTATTCTCCTCCTATCTAAATTAACGTCCCGTACAACTTTTTCTAAGGCGACATTAAAAAGCTGACAAGCCAGCGCATCTCCCTGCCTTAACCCCCTACGTATTTCAAATTGGGTTGAAGAGTCGTTTTGAATTTTTACTGCTGATAGCATCATATCCATTGTCACTTTTATGAAAGGCTTTTTTTAAATGATAGAAATAAAAATTGTAGATCCCTTATTATTGAAGTACTTTATAAAAAATAATAACTTTGGTTATTACATAAGGAATATGTAATATAACTTTTTGAAACTATGGTAACTAATGATTTATTGAGGATTATTAATTATGGTTTACTTTAATATACGAATTCGTCGTATTACATTTTGAGCATAAAAGTTAAAAAAAAAAGTTAAAAGACAAAAATGTCAAATGAATCGTAATTATAAATAAAATATTAAATTTAAGATGCACAAATAAAACACCAACTTTGAAAAAAATGTAAATGAATTTAGACACATATACAGGGTGATTTATAACTATAGGGACATATATTGGGGTTGGATTATTTGAACCAAATATTACTTAATCAAATCTTGCTGTAAAAAAATACAGAGAAGATGACTCATGACAATACTTAGTCTAAAATTACATGATGACATAATAGGTTTCTTTGGAAGTGATATATAAATTTAGACTCAAACCTTCTTCTTCTTAGAGTGCCGTTTCCCTACAGAGGTTGGCAATCATAATGGCTATTTTTATTTTAGAACTTGCTACTCTAAACAAATCAATCGATCTACATTGATACCAATCACGTAGATTATTTAACCATGAGTTCTGCCTTCGGCCAACAGATCTTCTTCCTTGATTCTTTCCCTGTAATATCAGTCTTAAAATTTCATATTTTGGTCCCCCCATCACGTGGCCCAGGTATTCTAGTTTTCTGGTTTGTAAAGTTTTGATTATTTCTGTTTCTTTACCAACCCTCTCCAGTACTTCTTTATTTGTAATTCTATCACTCTCAAACCACATAAATATAATTATTCTACTAGTTAACCTATAGTTATAGAGGTTTTGTAGTATCAAGTCGTGTCCTGGTAGTAAGGTAGAGCTTGTTTTGTGTATTTAGTTCATTCTCCATTTTTGTTTAGAATTATTTTCACTTTTAAGTTTTTTTTTTGTAAAGTAAAGGATCCTTTGCCAAAAGTTTTTGTATTTTTTTGTATCTTTTAAAAATTTTTTTGTAAAATAGTCTTACTGATATTTTGGATTATTTTTTAGTAGTTGCACAAATGTGCGATTTTTGAAAGAAAGGTGCTACGCAAGATATTCAGAGCGGTCTGTGAGAATATGGAGGCGTAGATTTAACTTTGAACTGCAGAATATCTACAAGCATACGTTTGGTGGTAAAGATATGACCACTACAATTAAGCGAAATCGCCTGCAGTGGGCAGGACATGTAGCCCGGTCCCCTTAATTAAACATGATAAAAAAGATTCTAACAGCGCAACCCGTGGGAATGAGAAGACGGGGTAGACCAAAGATGAGGTGGATGGATCGGAGAAGATCGGAGTCGGCACCTGGAAAATGCAAGCAAGGGACAGAACAGAATGGCGTAGAAATCTTGAGAAGGTCGACGCCCTCTAAGGGCTGTAGCACCAAGAAGATAATGTACAAATGTGATTTATTTAGAACGGAGCTCCATCTCATTTTCTATTAGCTGTTTTTAGCAAAAAATATATTCATAACTCAGTTTCTCAACTAGTAATTGATATATATGCCATATGAGACAGACGTCCGTTTGGGTTAGGAGTACCTGACACACTGCGATTCGGCCTTGTGAGTGAGTCAAGTATTATCTTTCTAATGACATAGATGTACGAGTATGTTTGTATGTACAACGCTTTCTAGGACACTTCGCAACAGACTTGTGAAAAAGACGATTCCTGGCATAGAAATGGGCTAGTTTCACTTGGTAAAGTACAACTTATATAAACCATTACATTGAGTATGATACACACAACACCTTTACTGTGTTGCATCGTTACATTATTATTCAATTATTTGGCAAGTTAAGATTTTTTGTGCTAAACTATATTTATCGCGTGTTGAATATTTTAACCGTTTGAGAACAGCTTAAAGTTTTGTTAAACGATAATAACTTTATCGTAGATATGTATATATATTTAGATTGTAATAATTTCACTATTTTTTTGTATATCAAAGCATTTACGTGATGATTTTACTAATTGTATTAATTTCATTATTAATTTAATGTGTATTTTTTTCTTCATCGATATCCTGCATTTAAATATTCTTGTTTCGTTATAATTGTATGTTTGTTTATATATATTTATGATTGATTTTCCTTTTTTTTGAATATAGTCTGAATAGAGTTTATATAGTCTACTCGTTTATTATTTTTCTTTAGGAATATACATACGCAACGCGAAAAGGGGAAACCAGCGAGTTCTAGATTGAACATAATATATTTTCTTCGCTTTCTGATGACCCCAATTGTTATATTGAGGTCACCGTATGTGTAGAAGGCAACACCTGCACAAAACTATACTAAAGCCAATTTGGTTGCATATTTTGGAAAGAAATTAAAAAATGAAGAAAGATATGGGTGAATAATAACGTACTCCAAAGTTGAGATTAATAGAAATTTCTCAAAACAATACTTAGTCACTTAAGAGACGACAACAATCTAGACAGATTTGTAGAATGTAATGCATGAAGAAATTTAGGGAAACAGTAATCCAGAATACAAAGAATAATAAGAATGGAAAGATTGCAAAATATAAAAGTTTTTGACTACACCATTACCGTTATTAAGAATATTTCTAAATTTGACAAGATCATTAGGAAAAATATATAAATAATTACAATACGTTAGTGAATTAATCTGAATTGTTTAATTTTTCGTCTTAACGGTGTTATTTTTAGATCTATTAAGAAATGAGTCAAAAATAATTATAAGTAATAAAACATTGATAAAAAAAAACTATTGTTAAAAATTTAATATAATATATAACAGCTTCATCATCATTTTTAATCAAAAATTAAAAATTAAAGTGGAATTATTTATGGAGGTTAATGAATCAAATTTATGTTTTATATTTTCCATAAAAAAATGTAAGGGAAAATTTTAATATTTAAATGATCTTCGTTAATCGTAAAGATTTTTCCACAAACCCATTATTTTTTATTATAGGTTAATAGGGGGGTATATACATTTTTTATCTATACCTAGAGAAATAAACGAAACAAATAATAGCTTCTAATTTTAATAGTAAAAAATGTAATATAACATCGTGAAATACAATAAATTATATTCTGATAAAAAGTTATCAATTTTCTCTTGCCTGGATAATATGCTAATATGTCTCGAGTGTAGATCCTTGCTGTGAAAATGTTTGCAGCAATCGGTTGTGGATGCTCAGTTGGGATCGGAAGCCGTATTAACGATGGTAATTTTTCCTTAATGGTATATAAATCGACAGAAGCAGTGATTTGTTGATCTATTTCCTTTGCACGATAAAGATTATTATGTTGTAGATGTAGGACTTCTTTTTCGGATATATTATTTTGTATTGCAGCATATATTTTAAATTAACATTCAGGTGTTATCATTTTGGTGTTTAGTCTGGTAAAAGGGCTGGTAAAAGGTTCAGGACTGGTTATTATAGCAAGCATGGCATCCATTAAGGTAGTTATGTTAGTTGACATCGCTCCTGTAATGATTCAGCATGTTGGTCGTTGAAAATTATTCAGCTTATTTTTGGTGGTCTTTGGTTGGTATTTACACCACCAATCTGTGTTTTAAACCCCATATTTTCACAAATATCCTTCCAAATGTCCAAAAGAAAAGCTCTGATTTGTTGGTAATAATACGGATATAAATATATCTAAACCTAGAGTAGGTAGTTGGACTTCAAATTTAAATAAATATAGAAGCTTTCCAATATAGCTAAATGGTCAAACAGCAACAAATAGCGAAGTAGTCCTGTGCAAAGAAATACTGAAGCTAATTTAAATGTTTATTTTGAAAATAAATTTAAAAATAAAGAGAGATATGGGTGAATAATAGTGTACCAAAAACTTGAGACTACTAGAAATCTCTTAAAACAATACTGTCACTTAAGAGACAACAACAATCTAGACAGTGTTGTAAAATGTAATGCATCAAGAAATTAAAGAAAGAAGAATATTTCAGAATACCAAAAAATGGTAAGAATGCAAAACGTAAGATTTAAGCTTTTGACTACACCATTACCGCTATTAGGATTATATCTAAATATGAAAAGATCAGTACAACACTAGGAAACATATGTAAATATTAACAATACGTTAGTGAATAAATCTGAATTGTTTAATGGTGCCTCTTAATGATATTATTTTCATAGCTATTGGGAAATAAGTAAGAAATAATTATCAGTAATAAAACGACTAATAATAGAAAATAAGTACATGGATGTCCTCTTAAAGCTCTTTAATGAAGTTTATCATTCGGGTGACATATCCAATGACTGGTTAAGCTCAACCACTCATATATATTTGTCTCCCAAAAACAAAAATGCTAGAGAATGCATCGACCACCGCACCATAAGCCTGATGTCTCACACACTTAAAATATTTTTAAAAATCATCCATAAACGCATTTACCAAATACTTGATATGGATATTGAAGAAACACAATTTGGATTTCGTAGAGGCATAGGTACCCGTGAAACTTTTTTTGCATCCAACGTACTAATCCAGAGATGCTTGGATGTGAACCAAGATATGTACGTCTGTTTCATAGATTACAACAAGGCTTGAGATAAAGTCCGACACAAAGAGCTAATGGACGTCCTCAAAGCAAAACAATTACAATACATTGACCTTCGAATTATAAAAAATCTATATTATAAACAGCAGGCACACATACGCGTTAATGAACACACATCAGAAGAGTTCGAAATTAAACGAGGAGTACTACATGGGTATGTATTGTAACCACGACTATTCAATGCATACTCTGAAGATATTTTTAAAAGAGCTCTTGAGGGAGAAACAGCAGGAAAAAAGTTTATTGGAACACCAATTAACAACATTAGATATAACCCAAAATAATGATGAAAGCCTGACAATTAACGGTAAAACTTTAGAAAAAGTTAAAAACTACACTTATCCTGGCACAATAATTAATCACACAAATAGTTACTCCAAAGAAGTCAACGTTCGAATAGAAAAAGCACGAACAAACTTCAATAAAATGAGAAAGGTACTTTGTGCAAGAGAACCGAAATTAGACTTTAGAGTTAGGCTAGCAAGGTGTTATATTTTCACGAATTTGCTTTACAGGATTGAAGCATGGACACTTATCGCGTGGACTACTAAAAAGTTAAAAGCATATGAACTGTGGGTGTATAAAAAAATCCTGAAGATATCATGGATCCAGCATGTAACAAACAACGAAGTCATGAGAAGAGTCCACAAAAGAATGGAAATATTGGAAACCATCAAGACACGAAAGCTGCAATACCTGGGGCATGTTATGCGTAATGAAAGATACAACACACTCAATTAATTATACAAGGGAAAATCCAGGGCAAGAAAAGTGTATGAAGGAGAAGAATATCATGGTTGCGTAACTTGAGGGAATGGTATGGATGCACATCAATTGAACTATTCAGAGAGGCAGCATCTAAAATCCGAGTAGCCATGATGATCGCCGACCTCCGTTGCGAAGATGGCACCTATTGTAAAAAATTTATTACAACGTAAAAAACTATCACCATTTTTAATAAAAAGTTAAAAATAATAGTGGAAACATTTATGGAGGTTAATGAATCGAATTTATAATTTATATTTTTCTTAAAAAAAAAATAAAAGGGAAAATTTTAATATTCAAATGATCTTCTATAATCGGAAAAAGTTTTCCACAAACCAATTATTTTTTAATATAGGTATTAATAGGGGGTATATACATTTTTTATCTATGCCTAGAGTAATAAGCGAAATAAATAATACCTACAAATTTTGATAGTAAGCAATGTAATATAACATTGTACACTACAGGAAATTATATTCTGATAAAATAATATCAATTTACTCTTGCCTGGATAATATGGGAATATATCTCGATTGTAGGTCCTTGCTTTAGGTTCAGATAGCCTTTTTAAGGTCTAGGACATCTATGTTTTTTTGACTGGCGCAATAAGTCTTATGAATGTCTCGAAATGTATCTAATTGAGAAAGTATATATGTATATATGTAGTTCATAACCTTGGTGAAGTGAGTGATAGGTTCAGTTAATGCATTTAAGCGGAGCGGTCCAGTCTGAATGAAATTGAAACTTACGGATAATTTTGGTGAACACATGAACAACGTGATCATTTGAATTTTTGCTATTTTCAGTGAACACGAAAATAGCAAAGCTTGCGGATAGCATTAACTAATACCTAATAAAACTTAATAAACAGTAATAATTATTATACTCAGTATCCGACAGAAGCAGTGATTTGTTGATCTACATATTTCATTTGCATGATAAATTTTATTATGTAGTTAAAGTTGAAGCATACAATAGTTGATGACATAAAAACAAAACAGTTAATATGGTACAGACATGTACAGAGAATGCCAGATGACAGGATTCCAAAACAGATTTTGACGTAAACACCACAAGGAAGAAGGAAAATATGAAGACCGAAAAGAAGCTGGAGAGAGGGAATTGAAAAAAAAACTAGAGGAAAGAGAAATCCCTCCAGATCTATGGTTGAATAGAGAAGAATGGCGATTAGGAGTCGGAAGGCATCGGAGAACGCCGTAAACCGATAGTAGTAGTAGTAGTAGTTGAAGTAAAACTTGGTTTTCGGATGTATTATATTATAGGGCAGCATATATTTTAAATTAACATTTAGGTGTTACCATTTTGGTGTTTAGTCAATACATTTTGAAGGACAGTATTACCGAATATTCTAATGTCCGTACAACAAATGTACCGAAATGTCTATACAGAAGAATAAAAATACAAAAATAGTATGAACAGTCAAAAATCTATGTTGAACAGAATTATAATCCTTATTTATACGCAACTCCGTTTGCAATACCTACACTATTTTGCGGCGGACCTATATTGAATATAATTTATTCAAATAATAGTTATTTCATTTTATTTCATATTTTTGACTGAATTGAATTAAATTTGAAGTTGAATTTTCCCTAAAATTGATAGTTTTACGCGTAAAATTATGTCTACTCAATTGCAAGCGTATGAAGAAAGTAATTCAGAGCATTTTTCTAGATCTAGTGACGAGAACTATGAGCCAACAGACAAACCCGTCTTGGACGACGATACAGTTATGCCCGGTTGCCCAATTTAAACCGTTTCGCTTTTCTGAATATTTCTAAAAAAAATATTTTGTAATGTCTGAAAATTCTATTGTTTTTTTTTATTGCAGAGTCAGCACTTGGTTGTGCAGCACTGTAAAAATAATAGTACCAAAAAGTACACGTAAACGACCTAGGCATCAACCAGCTAGTCGCAAATTAAATACTAGACAATTTGTGTTAAATAACCAAAAGTAAACAAGACTTTTTCCATCTCTTCCATCTCCAAATCAGAGAGAAAAGAAGGTTCCAAGGATTAAGATCTCTGAGGAGAATTTAGAATGGATAAGGGATCCCATTAGAAGTTTTCCTAGATACCGAAGCCATTGCGGAGATGGATTTCAAGTCGACTGTATGTAAAACATTCACTGTAACAAAGATGTATACTTTATTTAAAAATAAATACGAGGCTGAAGGAAAACTAATATTTAAAAAAAGTTTATACGAAAAAATTGTTTGAACAGAATCATGCATTTCTATATCTCTAAAAAGAACACATGAAAATTTTGTGATGCTTTTTAAATTGCTTTAATTGCTGAAAAGGATGAGGTAAAATGTATAGAAATTATAGAGAAAAAGAAAGAGCACATTGACATCGCTGCAAAATCTAGAAAAAGCTTAAATGATTATAGAATAGAATGCCTACAGCCGGAAAGTACAAGTGTATTGGTTACTTTCGATTTATAACGAACCCTTACATTGTCTTAGCTAAATAAAGGCGGGGTGTACTATTTAAGAGTGTACGTTCTTAACTTTGGAATACATTCCCATCAATGTGGTGGAGAAAAAGTATCTATGAACTTTGGTATGATACTAAGCAAGCTAGAGGGTCCCAGGAAGTAACTAGTTATTTGTACCAGTATTTTAAAAACAATATCCTCATGTCTACTACAAAATTAGTACTGTTCATTGAATCTGGTCTTTTTTCTATTGTACATGGTAAATATGCTGCCGAATATTCAAGAAATTTATGACTATTATCTCTTTACAGGTCATACGTATTTACCCAATGATTGTGACTTTTCTTTTATCAGTCGAGCTCAAAAGATACGAAGTAACATCTATACACCAGACGAATGGATTGATCTAATTAAAAACTGCAGAAAACATAAGCCGTTAGTGGTAAATGATATGGTTAGAAAATTTATGTCTTTTGAACACTTATTATTATTTTGAACACTTAAGATTATCAAAGTTTTATTCGAATGGGTGCTATGATATCTAAAATGGTAAAATAAAATTTACACGAGGATCGTCACTTAAGGGAGTACAACGATGATAATAGCGATATTTACAAGTCAATCCATGTAAATAAAACTGATAATCTCAATGAAGTGTTAGAACCACTGAGCAGTTACTCGCCACCGTCTGCAAAGAGATAAAAAAATGCTTCAATATGTACTGCCAATTTATTATCTTTTTACATGTACAATTTTGTGAAAAAAAAAATTGATAGAGGTAATGGATTTTAACAAGAGCTATGAGTCACGCTGATTTAGTACACAAGTTTACCTGTTATTTACAAGGTCACAGCTCTTGTCAAAATCCATTACCTTTAATAAAATAATTTTCATTTATTATTTGATATTGATTTTTACAACCTTTAGAAAAAGAATTGCTTAATAATATACCCTTTATTTCAAATATTAAGTAGAGAGTAAATTTAAACGCGTTTGTCCCTTTTTTTCCGATATTACTTTTTGCTACATAAACCACTGTAGTTCCATACAGTTAAACATATTTTTTAGATTTAGTTTTAAAATAAGACGTTCTCACACCTACAACTCACGCCTTAACGTTAGCATCAGCATTGTTATCCATACTGTTTAGATTCCAGGGATGCTACATTGGACAAGCGAGATATCAAAGATAGCAAAAAACATCAAGACATAAAAGTGGCTGCTTCAAAAGAAACTTGTTACTGAACATTCTTCAACAACGTGTTTTTATTTATCAATGAATAAGACTTTCATTTAAAAAGGAAATGATAATTTTAGTTGGCTCATTTCCAGGATATAATTTTAAAAATAAGATAGCAAAGACATGTTTTATCCAAGTGATTTAAAACGCATAATTTTAATTTAAACTTGGACCACTCCGATGTTGCATATTCTTTATCTTGTTATAGGGTGTACAGTTTTGGACATTGACTGAGACAATAGCAATGATACTGGAAACAACCGAGATGTTTACTTATAGATGAAAAGTTGAAATCTCATGGACTAACAAAATGTTAAACACTGAAGTACTCTAAAAACTATGTATATATACACCGGTATATAGGCGGCACATCCTTCCGGTAGGGATCTATGGAGGAGTATCACCGAGCAGCAAGCCCTTATCTCTTGCCGGACTGCTTCACCATAGGCCGATCAGACACCAGCATATTCTAGTCTAAGCCGCAGATTCATTTAGAATTTTAAACTCCTGCGTTAGCCTTTTTGTTTTCTGTACACCGAGCTGGGGATCGAACATCAACTGAACTCTAAAAACTCAAATAAGAAAAAGAAATATTGTGCATTGTAAAACGTAGATAATGAGAATATTTTGGTCACATGGGAAACAAAACCAAATTTATATTAGTGAAATGCATTCAGTATAAGAGACATATCGCCAGAACATAAATGTTTCGGTTTAAGAACTTAAAACCTTATCATATTTTCGGTACGTATTTTTCTGATCTACTAAGGCCACAACTTTACAAAACAGGTGACGAGACAGCTTGTTATGAATAGTATTGAATAAAATAATTATTGATAACTGCTTAAATCCAAAAGTGGAAATATAAATTAATATCTTTTTGATGAAAACGGATACTTAGTTGATTTAAAATGGACATTGGCCGAATTTTACTAATTACATAACTATTACATATTTATATTTATTGGGAATACCGAACAATTAATATTACAAGTTTAAAAAGAGCATTACCCCTGATTTCTCTTTTAATAGATATTTTGTGTTACAGTTTATAGCCCAAAGACTTTCTTACGTCACAAACTGTCTACGTCAGACAAGATCCAATACTGTAATTGCAATGATCATTGTTTGACTGATTGCGTTGATATTTCTAAAATATTTCTTTAATTACATATATTTTTAATTTGTTTGTATCCAATTTTTTAATTCATTGTTTTTGATCTTTGAAATAAAATTATTAAAATATTATAAAGTCAAATAAACAATAAAGTACCATCGATAAACAGATCATTTACACATTAATTGCTTATTTATATGTAACTAAGTTTAATGCTTTGGTGTTTATATTTGACCTTATTCTTTTTCTATATAACCCTTTGTGGGTCTTGGCCTGCTGAACAACATTTTTCCATTCTGCCCTGTCGGATATTTTCCTTCGCCACTGCCTGATGTTCATGGTGTTAGGATCTTTCTGTACATCGTCTATCTACCTTTAACGGAACCTTCCTCTTGTACTATTTCCTTGGAGTTTCTATGCCTGGATTACTTTTACAGCTCGAAAATCTGCCATTCTAATTTTTCAGGCCAGTTATGTCTCTGTGACTTTACAAATGAAACGATATCTGCGCTGTGCATTAAATCATTCTGCTTATAGTATATTTTTATTCTCCACGAACCATCTTTACAATGTGTTGGTCCAAATATATTTCTTAAAATGGTTTACGTTTCACATTGATATGTGACCACAGGTCTAATTATTGTTTTTTAGATTAGCTTAGACTTAAAATTCAATAATTTACTTTTCATTAAGTCTTTGTATACATAAAAGCAATTATTACCGCTAAGAATCCGTGCTTATATTTTTTAACTGATGTTGTCATTTAAAATAGAGCCTAGCTAGGAAAAGGTGGAAGAATATTCGTATGTATGGTTGTCTAACTTCAGATTTTCATGTCGATTCGACCTTGTGCACTCCATGTATTTTGTATTTCTTTCATTTATATTTAGACCAAATGCAGCGGCTTTCCGTGTTTCAAATCTGTGTTTCAAATCTATAGCTTTTTCATAACCTTCAATACCCGTCTATCGAGGCTTATGATGACAACAGAATCAGGATATGCGCATATTTGAGTAGATCTTGTATTAATACAGTCGTTTATAGCTAGTTTTTTGATAATAACCTTCAAAGTTAGATTAAAAAGTATTTTTGTTCAGGCATGATCTTGCCCAACTCCATTTTTAATATAAATGCCTCTGTCATATCTTTCATCTATTGTGATCATGGCTTTTGATTCCTCCAAAATCATTAGTATAAGTTTAACCAACTATAACTTTTTTGGTATTCCTAACATGGAGAGTTGTTTTAACATTTTTTGTCTATCTACTCCATCAAACGCCAAATTGTTTGAAATCGATATACAAGCTGTAAATTGGTATTGTTACGAACATGCATTCAGCGTGGCCTGTGTAACGGTTGCATCTCGAAGCAGCATCTCAGGCATCAAGAACCATCCACAGAACATAAATTCAGCAGTGACTTTAGTTGGAAAGTGAACTTTGTACTTAAGAACATTTTAAAAAAGTATGTGTGTGCCTGACCAAAGATGCTGCTAGTAGAACTTTCAGTAAAACAGTTGCGTGAGCAACTAGAAGAACGCGATGAAGACTGCAGTGGGTCCAAGAAGATACTCCAAGAACGACTAACGAATGTTCTTAACAAGAATGGAGATGACCCACAGACATTTTATTTTTAATCAGCAGAAGAAGCAGTTTTAATGAAGATCGAAGAGAGTTCCAGTAAAATGATAAGAATTTTGAAAATTTCTTGCAAATGATTGAAGAAACTTAAAAAAATGATAATAAATTTGAAAACGTATTGCAAATGATTAAAGAAACTTCTAAAAAAAATTATGAAAGATTCGATGAAACTCCTCAAATTAATTAAGAAACAGCTAGACAAAACGACGAGAAATTCGAAAATATGTCTAGGAGATTCAACGAATTTTGTATTCAGAATAGTGAGAAGTTTGAAGAAGTCTCTAAAACATTCGATAAAGTAGCAGAGAAAATCAAACAGTTAGAGAGCATGATAACCAATACAAAAGTGCTATCACCAGTTAATACAGTAGCCTTAGATCCAGTAGTGAAAGAAGAATCACCTAGAGATGAAACGACACGTCATATGCGATTCAAATTGCCATCATTTGATGGAAAGTCCTCTTGGTCCATATACTTTAGACAATTTGAAGCTATTGCGACAGCCAATCATTGGACAGAACAAGAAAAGGCTGTTACCTTGACTGCTGCTTTACGAGGTGATGCTGCAGATATTCTAAGATCAATTCCTAAGAATCAAGAAAAATGTTACCAGACCTTGTTCACTCGACTAGACAAACATTACGGAAATGCCCATCTACAACAAATCTACAAAGTCCAAATAAGAAGTAGAATTCAACGAGGAAGTGAGAGTTTGCAAGAATTTAAAGCAGATGTTGCTTGTATAGCGCTGTTGGCCTATCCAGAGGCACCAGACAACATATTGGAAGAAATTGCTGTAGATACCTTCGTCAATGGGTTGAGATACAGTGAACTATAGAAAGCTTTACGACTAACAAGCCCGAAAGTTTTAGATAAAGCCAAGGAATTGTGGCTATCAGAAACATGTGCAGACATAGAAAGGTACCTATTTATTCTAGGTAGCTATCTGATTTCTTGGAATATATTAAATGTAAAGTTTAATACCATACTAAACCCTGTTGGCTGTTGGGGATTATTTTTTCTTTACTTACTCGATGATTTATTGCCATTCGGGTATGATACCAAAAGCCCACCATAGTTTTCATAAAAATATTTTGGCTCAAGTTGATATACAAGAAGAGGGCAATAACTAACAGAAACTGTATCTACACTTTTTACAATTCTCTCCGTGCAAAAACTTTAACTTTAAAATTCTAATACTAAATGTGTAGTAATTAACAATTTTCTCTGTGCAAAAGTGTTGTAACTTTGAAATTCCTATTTTTTTTAGCATTAATATTATTTTATTTAAATTTTTATTTTAGGTTAATGTAACATAGGCTAAAAAGCATATAAAATCATAATTAAATGTTAATTTTTCTTAAAACTTGTCTCTTATTTCACCGATATTAGCACGAAAAAAAAAACCAAATCGTCTTTATCTCGAAACTCACTTCTGACTTACTGCAGACTTGCACTGAGGGTGCGATATATATATATATATATATATATATATATATATATATATATATATATATATGTTATATTCATTTAACCAAAGGATGTTCCTTATCACGATGATTCCTAGGGTATCAGGTTTCAACTTCCAACAACCAGAGCCAATAAGGATCCCTGCACATGCAGTACCAGCAGATTCAGCGGGACTCAAGCTTTTTACACGTTCTCACTGAGTCAGCATTTACTAATATTACAAAACCACTTGTCGCTCTTTATTTCGGTTCATTATATTTTTGCTCATTATATATCACAGGTATTTAGATATTTAGATATCTTAGAAATGTTAGGTATGTTGAAAAAGTTCTAGTTTACCTGCATACTTTCTAAATCCAAATTTTTAGTTATTTTATTTATTTTTTCAGACTGGGTTGTTGATGACGATGGTTGTCGGACTCCTAATGGTGGTACTGGTGACTGTATACCCGTAAGGCAGTGTAAACCGATGATCGACGTTTTACGAACTGTAAAAAGACCATTGTCACCAAGCATTAGTAAGCAATTAAATGCATATTACTGTAGGTAAGTAAATTTTGTTAGTGATTTAAAAATGTGTCCAGAGAGACCGCTTTTATTATATAAATAATATTATATACATAACCGATACCTAACGAACGATTGGCACAGTATACTGACAGTATAATGGGATCCTACCAAAGTGGCTTTTTTAAAATAGATCTACCATTGATCACTTATCATATATCAGATAAATATTAGAAAAAACTACGTAGTAGGACATAGAATGCCACTACAAATTCGTAGATTTTAAGGCAGTGATACTGTTGACAGTCTCCAATTATATTCGGCTATAATCGAATTTAGAATAACAACAGAATTTTTAGAATGAACTTAAATGATAAAAGTTATGAATGATTCGGGAATAATCTTAATGGGTCCAATATATGCCCGTAGTATAGAAATAATGGCATATGCTGATGATATTGTAATTATTGGAAGAATCCGAAATAAAGCAGTTAAGTTTTTCACACGTATTAAAAACGCCGCAGAACACATCGGACTGCTAATTAACTTTCAGAATATATGCCGGCTATATCAAGAAAGCAACAAAATAACTTGCAACACGAAACTATAGAAAGGATGGAAGAGTTCTGCTACTTAGGATTTTATTGTATAAATAATATTATATAAATAACCGATACCTAACGAACGATTGGCACAGTATACTGACAGTATAATGGGATCCTACCAAAGTGGCTTTTTTAAAATAGATCTAGGATCTCTGGTTGACTGCAAAAACAACAGATCTTAAAATATACGAAAAAGAAAATGCGTGGCTAACCGCTGTTATTTTGATATGAGCTAAGAGCGATAAATATGTCAAGAGCAACAAAGTGCAATTAAAAAAAAAACAATACCCTGAGTTCTCACTTACTGATCGAAAACATGGGCAATGACTGCACAATGTGATGAGTTACTACGAATTTTTGAAAGAAAGTATTGACGACTATATGGGGTGGAGTTCTGGTGGAGGGTCTGTGGAGAAGGCGACATAATTTTAAACTCTATAGACTTTTTAGTAATGCAGATATCATGGAAACCATAAAATTAAACTGCCCAAGCTGGGTAAGCCATGTTATGAGGATAAATGAAAGTGGCCGTTCTAAAATAACCGTGCTAAATATGCCGGTCGAAAGAAGAAGAAGCGGAAGACCTAAACTCAGATATATGTAAAATGTGCAAGACGATTTAAGAAAGATTGGAAAAAGGTGATGGAGAAGACAGACACTCGACAGGAAAGGATGGAATAATATTTTGAGGAAAGCCAGGGCTCATGAAGGGCTCCAGCGCCAACTGATGATGATATAGATATAGATGATATCAATAAATAAATATATCTTTTATTTTTATTATAATTTGACTCAAGTGTGGTAGCTTAAATGACATTGTTTAAGGCTGCTAGTATGGTGAAAAAATTAATTTAAATACGAGGTCTTATATTAGCTTTAAATATATACTATTCCATTTTACCTTGTCCTAGATGTGATAAACATAAAAGGACAATTTCATATATCTACGCTAATCTAACACAAATCACACTTTTTAGAGCACACTCCGTATGACAAAGAGTAACATAGGTTGCCTAATGCACACGTCATCCTCTTATATATACCTTTAACACAATCGGTAATTTCATAACTTTTATATACAAAATTACATAAATAAAAATTATTTATGTTATTATTTTAACATCATCAAAGTTTTTGAATCTTTTGGCTGTAGTAATACTACGTATAACTTAAATAGTTACATGTTGCATTGACATTTTGTTTTTGACACCGCTCATAGGTATCTTGTCAATCAGTTACCAGCTGTAGTCCGTTTGAAGAGGTTTACTCTCCGAACACTGGAACTCAAACCATGGGTATAGTATGTTACCTGATGTCAAATTTAATTTAAACATCAAATATTTTTAATAACATTATGTACAATTTTTTGTAACACAAATTTTAAAGGGTTTTTACCCTCATATTTTGGTGGCTCAGGCATGTGAACCTTGTAAGTATAACCATTTTGCTTCTTAACCTTAGTCAAAATTTTAAACCACGTTTGTTTTAACCAAATGGTTTATACTTATTTTAGGTACTTTTTAAAACCTAATGGTGGAATTGTTATTCCGAAAACGTTTGTATTATTCAATGTTGCCCTATTAAGGGCTTTTTTTAAAATACCCACATACAAAGATATAAATTCTTTTTTGTGATACGTGGTATACAGTCAGCTACAGGAATTTTTTTCTTGTGGATTTTTTTAATATACAAAATGGATGAAGCTAATATTTTTCCGACTATTAAAAGCCTTCGAAGTGAATTGGTTCGAAAGAACATTCTCTCATGTTCAGCAGCAACGCTTTGATAATTTCTTAAAACCCATAATTTTAAGTAAAAACCTATAGACAAGAGTCAATAATCGTAAGAGTCACCAGTCATCCGTCCAATCACTTTTACAAGTGAGGTGCGTCCCTCCCAACTACTACCTTTCAAAAGCATTATGCCACCATCTCAAAAACTAACGGTCTGGGCGAGATTGCAGGTGGCGAAATGTTCCCAAACTCTTCTGTAGAGTTGGTTTTGATCATCTGGTTTCCATATTAGGATTCTGGCCTCATTAACATTTTTTCAGTTGTCGATATTCCACTGAATATGTGTTCTTGCAAATTGTAAACGACGAGCTTTATGATTTTGGAGAAGACGTGGAACTTTTTGGAGAAGAACGGCAGGGAGTCTAGTCTTTTAGTTTGCTTCGTACAAAATTTTCTGTTTTGTGGTATACTTTTAAAGTATTAGAAACTATAGATTGACTTCTCCTGAGACGTCGTGCGATATCATTTTGTGTATATTCTTCTAAAATAATATTTAGTTAAACTTAATAAATTAAACTAAAAATAACCAAATTAGTATAATTTTTCACTTACGTGAAGAAAGTTTTTACATAAAATGTACGAATGACACTAAACGCTGAATAAACGTCAAAATAAACGTCAAAATATTCTACACCAGTTGAGAATATCAGCCTACTATATAAGTAACATCAGTAATCTAAAATTATTTTGAAATGGTAGTGAATCCAAAAAAATTGAAAAATTCTAAAATATTAGATATTTCTGTCCATGAGTGTATATAAAAAAGAAATAGTCTTTCGGCAGTGTAGGTATCTTTCGGTATAAAAAAGCCTTAATATAAAATGCTTATAACAGCTTTAAAAGAATCGAAGGAAGAAATAGTAGTCTTTCAATAGACTAGGTATCTTTTAGTAGAAAAGAAATAACGCAATAAATGGTTATAACCATCGCAAAAAGAAGAAATAGTGTTTCGATAGACTAGGTATCATCTTTCGGAAGACGACTAGGTATCTTTTTACATAAAAAAATACCCGAATATATGGTTGTGATAACTGCAAAAAAAATATCCAGTAAATAAACCTTGTACAACGTAAAAAGTAAAATGTCTTTTAGCAGACTGGGTAACTATTTAGATAAAAGAAATACCTGACTGTACTATGGTTTTGATAACAGCATCATTCTCTTTTCCTGTATGATTTTTATATTTACCTTCGTTAATTATCTGGAACAGAAATTCACCAAGAGTAGTATCATATTGTTATTTTCTAAATATATACGTCCTCGGGATTTTAGAAGATCGGACATATTTAATCACTCCACCAATATTCGATAGACCTCCTATTTTATTCTAGCAAACCAGCGCTCTTGTATCACATTTATGTACATTAAACCTTCTAATGGTAACAGTTGGTTTTGCCAAAGCTACCTGTTGGAGATTTGTCTTTTTGACTTGAATTGGGGCCACCAAGGCCTCTGATGATTATAAAGGATAATTTTTCAAGTCTGTGATACGTCTTGAAATAAACATACCTCAATGATTTGTAAGGGACCTTGTGGATCGGGAAGGCTAGAATTTATTTATCCTCTCTAACCTTCTTGTCTTAAGGTCTTAATTTTGTTTCACTAGGTGTCTAATGAATTAATTATTCCAGGTAATTACTTAGTCTGTTTCTTGGGGATGGGGGCGGGACCCATTGACTACTTGAACATGTTATTGGAAACGACTACAGGTAAACGACTTTCCATAGACTCTTTTTTTTGTGGAACTGTTGAAACTGATTCTGACGTGGCTCAATTCCACCGCTAGCTTCAATTTAGATCTGAGTCGGACCTAGTCATGGAATCATGGGAGTCTGATCTAAATCATAGGAATGATGGTGTCTTTTTACTTATGTATGTTATTTGTAATGAGTTATGGTATTTTTTCGCGGTTTTTTTTACCTTCGTGTTTTACGAGTTTTGTCGCTTTAGTTTTGTGTGGGTTATCTTTAATCCACGTCCCATTAGCTACTCTTGCTTTTTTCTGATTATCCTCGACTTAGTTCTAGGCGTTTTTTAATAATTATTTTAGAGCCTGTTCCTATCGGGACAACTTAAGTTTTAATATCTGAGGCGGAGACATAGTCCGCGACTGAAGTCGACCCTCTGATTATTTCCGTTGCGTTTTTATTTATAGGCTTTCACTTATTTTTGAGCTCTATTCTATTATTTTATATCCTTGTCTATTTTGTTCTCATGAGTTGGGACAAAATATTGCCATAGCAGTATATTTATATTTCATTACCACTCACGATAATTCTATACAAATTTTAAGCTTTTTCCAGCGAATCATTTGAGTGTGGTGCAACACCAATAAGCACGTGCCTTTTTAAGGCGAGCAGTGCTATTATAAGCACTCCAACTAACTATTGCGCAAATTTCTTTTACTTACACTGTCAAATGTAAAAATGTATAATTGTTTGTATTTTACTCATGCCTATTCCCAATAATGTACGAATCTCATAATAATATGTAGAACTGCTTCAATAATATCGCGTACTGCATCAATGTTATATATATATATATATATATATATATATATATATATATATATAAGGAATATATGAAAAAGGAATAAAAATATTCCGAAAGCTCGACAAAAAGTCAAAAGAGTGTTTTTTTAACATCCCGGCCAATATTTCTGACTGCAACCCTAATAAACTGTGTTGTTTGTTTATATCGACAGTCAATAATATCCAGTATTTCTTTTATATATATATATATATATATATATATATATATATATATATATATATATATATATATATATGTATAGTTTTCCTAGATGTGTTAGTTATTAAGAAAGAAGACGGAAGCATAACACACAGTATGCCGAAAACCAACCGATACTGACAGGTACTTACACGCAGACTCACACCATCATCCTGCACAATTAAATTCGGTAATAAAAACCCTAATAACAAGATCTGAGAAACTGGCAGATAAGGAACATAAGAACGAAGAAATGCAAAAAGTCAAAACAGCTCTAAGAAAAAATGGCTTCTCCATGTATACGATTGAAAAGGCACAGAAATCCCGAAACAAAATCAAAGATCCAGAAGAAGAGGAAAAACTAGTCGGAAAAACTATCCTGCCCTATATAAAGGGTACGACAGACAAAATCAGCAGAGTGCTTCGAAAAAACAACATAGAAACTATTTTTAACACCGACAAAAAAATCGCAACCATATTACCATCGGCAAAAACAAAACTTGCATTAGAAAATCAGGTGTATATAGAATCTCGTGTGAGGACTGCGATAAATCGTACATCGAACAGACAAATCGAAGGATACAAGTTAGACGCGAAGAACATCGAAACGCCATCGAAAGAAAACAGAAAACTTCATCTCTAACACAACATGCCATCAACACAGGACACAAAATCGACTTAAATGGAACAACAATGCTAGCCAATATCGAAAATAAGGCCAAACGTGTAATCAGGGAAGCCATAGAGATCGAAAAACATACTAAACATAGTAAACTTTAGTTTTGGATATAAACTGTTAAAATTATCTAAAATTTCGTTCTTTGTATTTGTTGCGATAGCACAGATACAATCAGCGATATAGCAGTAGAAGAATAGTACATCAAAAAATCTAAATAACTCTACCATTTTCTGGTATACTACACAATTTATTTTCCACTGCTACACATATCCACAAAAAGGGGCCAAAACAGAAAACTACAAATTCGACGGTGAATTTGGATTCATACTGAGCCTACAGCCACCCAAGTAAGAATTGATCCACACCTGAGCTTACCGCGACAGAAGTAAGAATTTAGATCCATACCTGAGACTACGACGACCCAAGTAAGAATGATGAAATTCTCTTAAGAATTCGTTCACTTAACTTGAAAACAAACGCTGAACTAACAAAACACAACGAAAATTAAAACGTAAAAGATTCCATTTCTACGACGTGTAAAAATTATAAGGCGACTTCGAATAAAACATTAAAAGAGAATGCCGAGAAATTACACAACTTTAAAATAATAAACAACTCTTAAATGGTTTTTATCACTTGGCGACGCTGAAAAGAACGAAACATTATTTGGGTTTCAAATTGAACGATACGAACGAAAGATACATTAAAAGATTTTTCAAACATATATGTTAGTGTATAGTGAAATGATATCTAAAGATTTTAATTTATAGTTATTTCTTACGTGGGTGTTTTTAATTTTAGAAATAAGGTTATTGAAATCTTTAATATAATAAGGATTTTTATTTGTGATATATAATTAATGTTTTTTAAAAACTGTGATAGATTATCGAAGGGTGATTGAATGCATGAAACGATAGAACGTAGAGGTACATTCTCCTTGTGTGTTTTAGGCAAACCATAAATTTTTGGTGCAATAGCGTTGTGTAGCTTAAATGATTTTGCTGTATTGAGGTATTGCTAATTTTATATTAAATAAAATATGGTTCAAGAAACTTCATAAAGCTATATATATATATATATATATATATATATATATATATATATATATATATATATATATATATATATACACTTACTAATGTTTTACTATTCTTACAGCTTTGCAAACAACGTAGCTAATGTTTGCTGTCCGCAAGAGCCTATCATAGTCCAAGATGATTCGAATGCAGAAGTGCAACAACCCCCTCCCGATGTATCGAATCATAGAAACTTAAATTTACTACCGTCTGACTGTGGTTACATAGATACAAGCAATAAAATTAGACATGGACAAGACGCTGATTTAAATGAATTCCCTTGGATGGCTTTACTCAGTTACAGAACAAGTAAGGTGCAGTTGTTTACTATATCGATTATATATTTTTTTATAGTTCATTTTATTTTGATATTATCTCAAGTGATCAACTCTACCGAAATAATGATACTTCCTTCTGTACATGTAAAATGTTTTCTCAATTATTCCATTTTTTTTTATTTGCTACCCGAGTAGCATATATTCGTTAATTCAACCATTTTTTTTATGCCCGGGTCCTAATGGAGGTCATTGTTATACATCTCACCTAGTAAGTACTACGTGCGTCACCAATTGTATCTTATTGGACGTTGGAACAGCTCATTATCAATATCATTATCAGACAATTTTATGTCAACTGCTGGACATATGTCTTCTCTCTTTGTGTTTAGAGTGCATGGTCTTGTGCAGTATGGATCCAACTTTTCGTGATCTGCCGTAGTTCATCTTGCCACCGCATAGGTGGCCCCGCCATGTTTCGTAGGGTTTTTTAATCTTGTCACTTAGTGTTCCTTCTATCATTGAATACTCCATTTTTGTTTGTGCTATTGTTAATTTTAAGGTATTGTTGTTTTGTTACAAACAGTAGTTCTGCGCCGTAGGTCATTACTGGCACAGCTGATTTTCAGAAGATTTTCCGCTTCAGATTGTTCAGTATGTTACCATATTAAAATAAGTTTTGAAGAGCTCCAGATATTTCCCACGCAGGTGCTATTCTTTATTTCCTTGCCTTTTTGTTTAACCTTGAATATTCCAATTTTGTGTCAAGGTATATGTATTTATACACAAGTTTAGGTCTTTTAGGTCTTTCTCAACAACATGTATTTGCGAATTTTTAAATTCCTTCTGACAACAAGTTTGATAATGTGTTTTGTTTTGGAGATATTTAAATTTAAACCGATTTATCTGCAGGCTCCTTTTTAAGTCCTATCAAAGTTGTTTGTTTTTAAATTTGATTGTTGAATCTTTCTGGTATGTAGTTTTCGTTGAACTAACTAAATTTTATTTTCCTGTATTGATTGTTGAATTTTTTTGTTATTATATTTTCTCACAGTCTATTTGGGTTTTTTTATTCGAGTCTTGCCAGATTTATCTTTTTGGTTATTTTTTTTTGTGGAAGAAGCTGTTTATTTGGAATAAGTTATTCTGACAAAGAAAACCAGCTAGAGTTTCTTCGCACTGTTTACGTTAGTCTGACTGGAATTTTCCTATAAATGTTTCTTCAACACATGTTTTGCAGCTAGTGTTAACTTTAAAATGGCTACTAATCATGAAATTGTATATATGTCTCGTTTAGTGCTGTTGATATTTCATAGTAAAACTCATTAACCCACTCGTCTAAATGGGCAACTCAAGATTAAATAAGCAACTCTACTTGAAATTCCGTAGACGGATGTAATGCGATGTTATTTATTATGTAAAAAACTTTGTTCTAACTTAACTTATTCATATTATGGTGTTTTTCTAAAGCTAAAATTAAATATTTATAAAATGCTTGTGAATATTAATAAATGAAATTAGCGCGTCGAGCCTATAGGCCGATGGCTTGATTGACCATTTTTTTTTCATCGCTTCTTGTTTATTGCTTTCATCCTCCAATTTGTGACGTTAGGTCTTTTTAGATCATCTACTACATACATTTTTCACTTTGTTCTGGACAAACCTATTCTCTGTCCTAGCCATCTTATTCGTTGGGTTCTTATTACTACTAGTATGCTGGGCTCCTCATGTTAATTATTTGTCCTAATTTAAACTCTATTCTCCATTTTTCCTCCCAATATCTTTCTTAGTACTTTTAGTTCCATATGTGCACCATATCTTGTGGTTTGGTACTAGTGTTGCCCAAATGCAAGAACAAGACGAGACTTGGACAACCTTGGTCTTGGTCTTGCGCCAATATACCTGGTCTTGGTCTTGTCTTGCAAGTCTTCCAAGTCTCGCAACTACCCATTAGGCCTATTGCTATTTATTAAACGTTACTTTAGATCTTAGAACAATGGAACAGAGTAGGTAGATTTTAAGTTTAAATTATCATAGCCATATTAAAGACCAACCAAATTAATAAATGTCTGAACAACTGACACCGGGTAGGGTCTGAACCCACGATCCAAGCAATCCGTGCCTATGTTATAACTAGCTAAGCTATCTACCATGTCCCACAGGAGTCAAAATGTTTTTTAATAAACGTTTGCACGTAATAGGCTTACATGTGCTAATAATATTGTGTGATAAGTATATTTTTTCTTACCTGTTCACTTTTTCCAGCGGTTATTAAAAAGCTTGTGATATCTCCACCTAATTTTGGATTTTTAGGAAGAAATATTTGTGATTCCTTTTTGTGGAAAGATATTAAATGCTTTCTTAACCCTGAAGTGTTTCTGTTTTCCATTTTTATTTCAACCTTTTTATTTTGGCACAATTTACACAAAGACATTTGGGATGCATGAATTATTTCAAAAAGCTTATTAATTTTGCTTTTAGGTCTTTTAGATATATGACTCAAACTCTCATTATTTTGACTACAACTATTTGAATCTTTGTCACTCATGTCAAATTGTAAATGTAAACTTGTCACTCCGAGAACAAAAAGGATTCGATGAAAAACAATTATTACATTAGCCTCGAAAGAAAGCTTAATTGGGAATGAAGTTTAATTATGTCGAAAAAGTAACTACTCGTTACTTTATATTTGTTTTTATCCAATACTCTAAGTACCGAATAATATGGCGAGAATTATACAATATCATTCCTTCGTTACTTTAAATATTTCGGTATTTTTTTTACACGGTAACCGGAATTATCTGTTTTGTCTTGTTGCTTTTGAATATTAGCGCTCTTTCAGCAAATTTTGTTACCCGAATGAGCTCATCGCACACTTACCAGAAACGATGTTTAGTCTTAGGCTGATAAGATTTGTGGTATATTCCTCCTAACTAATTAAATTATAATAAGGAAAAAATTAAATAATTAAGTGGGTCTCTTTAACAGTAGGTATGCTAACCTTAGTATATTTTTGATCAGCTATTGTCACATATTTTTAAAAAGTTTCGATACGATATTACTGTTTTCGTTGCAACACAAGATTATTTTATAATTAGAGGGCGGCTATTCTCAAATCCGGACAACTAATTTAGCGTCTGGAGCGAAAAAGTTGTCTGCTGGGAGAGAATGTATGAAATATTTTATTTTTACATTGTAATTATGACCTCTGAGTACGTGTCAAATGTGTCAAGTGTTCTTTTAATGAGTACTTTGATTTGATATGTATGTTTCTGGTATTGTTCGTAATGCACATAAGTCCAGTTTTTCAAATGTGTGTTACATATTTTTTTGCATCTGATAGACTCTCTAAGCATATACCCGAACTACTGTACTTCCTAAAACGACACTCAGTCCTAAGTGCATGGTCAGTCTTGGTCTTGGTCTTGCTAAATAGCCTAAGAACAAATACAAGACTGCAAGACCAAGATCGATTTTGGGCAACACTGGTTGCCACCTCTTGATATGCATTTATGTCTTAGTAACTTATTTATTCTCTTTTGGATTTCTTTTTCTATATTTAGTTTTCGTGTTGTAATAATTGTTCCTAGATATTCAAACCTATCAACTTCCTCAAATCTATAAATGTATTATGATTTCTTTGAACTATTAAATACTTTCCTCTTATATATTCTTGGCCTGTGCCATCCATGTATTTTATTTTTATGTCATTAATATATCTATATTTTTTATGGCTTTTTCTTCTAATTCTTTAGTTATCCCTATCACTTCCTGTTTGCTTCTCGCTACTATTGCTATATCATTAGCGAATGCCAGACATTCATATTTTTATATATAATTCATTTCTATTTATATTGGCTTCTCGCAGCACGAGAAGGCTAAAGAAAACAGATAAAAGTGGGTCGAATTGCCTTACACCTGCATTTACAGTATTGTGCGAATTAATGGAATCATAGGCTGTTTTAATGAAAAAACAGTTTATTTAGTAAAAAATTATATTTTGACAAAACTATAAAGGTAAACTTACATCATTTAGTAGGAAATATGTCCCCCTTTGGCAGCAATTACTGCTTTTACCCGTTTTGGCATAGATTTTATGAGTTTCTGGCAGTTGTCAGATATCATTTTTTTTTGTTTTAGTGGTACAGTCGATTTTTCGCAGTCTAGCTTTGCAAATGGCCCATAAATTTTCAATGGGGTTGAGGTCGGGTGAATTACCGGGCCAATCTAAAACATTAATCTTCTTATTTTTGAAAAATGCCATCATTTCCTTTGATTTGTGACAGGGAGCAGAGTCCTGTTGAAGAATCGCTTCTCCTTCGGGTTGACATTTTTGGAGTTGTTTGTCCAAATACTTTTCCAACATGGATTTGTATTTTTGGCTTTTCATCATGCCTTCAATTGGCACCAAAGATCCAACCCCCATGTATGAAAAACATCCCCAAAACATTTTCTTGACTGGATGTTTTACGGTTTGATCAATATGAGATGGTGTAAGCTTTTCATTGTCAGACTTCCTGATGAATTTCGACCACTGTCCCTGAACTATAAAGTGGGTTTCATCTATAAATAGGACTTTTTTCCAGTCGCCTACAGTCCAATTAGAGAATTTTTTGGCCCACAGTAGCCTTTGTTTCTTCATTCGTTCAGTTACAAGCTATTTTTTCTGTGGACGAATTGCCCTTCTACCATTCTCCAAAAGTCTTCTACAAACAGTTGAGTCATGAATCACTATAGCTGATGCTGCTAGATCTTGTTGTAGGTCTTGGCTTGATTTTCTTGGGTCCAATTTGCTCTTCCGAAGTAAAAATATATCATCTGCTGGTGTTGTTTTTCTCTTTCTTTCACATTTTCCTAACCTTTTCACATCCACTGATCCCGTTTCTCGTTTACGCTTCAAAATTTTTCTTACTACCCCCTGACTCACTCCACACGTTCTAGCAATCTCTCTTTGTGACATACTAGTGTGTTCACTCAACGTGACAATCTTTTCACGCTTCCTAAGCGTAATATCCATGTTGGAATAAAACCAAAAACAACACAAAATACTACAAAAACCCCCAAAACAACAAAAGCTTGGTAAGAAATGACCTAAAACACACACAAACACACCAACACACAGTAAGGTTATGATTTCAATGCTTGGTCAGCTGTCAACTGTGTAGGTAGTGTTGCCAACTGTGAATATTGAAAAAATGAAAAAAATTCACAGTGATTCCATTAATTCGCAGAATACTGTACTACGAACTTTTACTTAGTTTTCTGTTCTTCATAGTTGTATCCTATCAAATGCGTGTCTATTTTTGGTATTAAAAGCTTTCCAATAGTATCTCTTTTAGCAAGAAAATCTGTTCTGTTTTTCTTTCCTTAGCTCCTATTTTAGCAAGAAAATCTGTTCTGTTGTATTTCTTCCTTATCTGAAATCCGCCTGGTATTACAACATCCGACAAGTTGTTACAGAAAAGTCAACAGGTGGATGATAGAAATAACCTAGAGTTAGCAAGTAGCAAAACAAATATAGTAGTACTAAAGAGACCAAGACAGAGAACAAATTTAAGTTTTTATTTAAATGGTAATATTATATAGTATTATAGAGCCGAGTAACTGTGCTAAATATTTGGGCTACATCTTGATTCTGGTTTGAGATACACGAAACACCTGATAAATGTAGTTTAGAAGGCTCAACAGAGGACCGCTTGCATGGCATAATGCTAAATATATGCGGGCCGAGTACATTATGAAAGGAAAATATATCTCTAGCTGGTACAGTCGACACTCCTATATGGGGCACCTCTATGGCTTGACGTGTTAAGAAAAAAATATAAAGTTGGTATGCTTTCCATTCACCTCCTAGAGATAGAACGTACTTTTTTACGTTATATACGTAATATCTCTAATACGACAATGATAACGGCCACCTAACACGGCTTAAAGCCGAGGTAAGAGAACAAATGCTAAAGGAATCATGAAAATAATGGGAGGCGCAGACAGAAAAAAAAACAATGGAAAAATCCACTAATTTCAAAAGTGAAGCACTGGTATAAATGTAGTTTTGAAAGAAGAAATTACTTTTTTACACAATTTCCGACCTGTCACGGCTTATTTAGGTCTTATACATATCGCACAAGGAAAACTGAAGACGACATATGTATACAATGTGAAGTGTACACCTAACAACAGAAATAATAAAAAAAGAAAACACGAAAAAGAGCGAGTCAAGATGGGAGATGAGAGAGAGATAAAAGACTGCACGACTTTTATTCTTTGTTCATATGGATATTATAAAATAAGAAAAAACCCTTCTGTCCGTCGGCATTACTGACATGAAGTAGACAGAGAGAGAGTCATCAGCCGAAGTAACATTTGCTAAGAACACGGGGTTTTAGTGACTGGACAGTCACGTTTTCACGATCGATTCACTCGACTTCACGGGTATCTGGATCGGATAAGCGGATTTAATCCCACAAACCAGAGGGAAGCGTAGTGCCCAGGTTTCTTGAGGTGCTGCTGGTCTTATGAAGATTTCCTCCTTCCACCAAAAAAATCGACGCTTCAGAGGCTTAGTTCTTTTCAGTGCTGTTTGTTATCTAATTTAAAGTCTACTAAAGCTAAATCTAAGTTAAATAAAATTTAAACACCTGAAGTTATTTTGGAACCCTTTTGAGATACGTACGTCACCTATATGTTTACAATTTGATTATCTATTTCCTAGTTATTTTTTTTTCTATACTAAAATTTGATAAGCTATGCAGGGGACGTGAACATAAACAGATGTAGGCCTATAACAAGACTGCATTTAAGGTTATCTATTCGTTCGGCCAAAAGTATTGTCTTGTAAAACACGAAATTTATATTTTAATTTTGCCAAAAAGGGGGGACAAAGAACCTGATTGTTTTTAGTTGAAATCCGACAATAGGAACCGAGTTAAGGTAGTTTTTTGGAATAAAAATACAAAGTGATTTACAGTTCGTTTGATTTTGTTGTAAATATATGGCAGAAATCCAGATATCGTCATAATATCAACATATCGACATTACTCTGATGAACTAGTTAATATGTCATTATCATCAACGTTCTTAACAAGTGGTTCAAAATATATTTCAATTATATTTTTAAAGCTGCCACATTTCCTTATCTAGTTTTTCTTGAACATGTGAGTTCTTTCATATTTCTGGTATAATTGATGAAATTAAATTATAAAATAGATGTATGGCATCTGAAAATTTGAAGGTATTATTTTCCCTGTACTATTATTTTGAATATTTGCACAGATGAGTTCTAATATTGGTAAGACATTGGATATTTTCACCAATTACTCTTCATGGTAATCACCAGACTTTAATTTGACTTAAATCTCCAGAGGGCATTTGGAACAAACCCATTCTCGCTACAAATGTGACAAATAATAAGTCTTGTCTTTTCCTAAAAATATAAAGTATTCGTAAGTTTTGAGATGTGAAATATATAGAATGTAATAAATTACGTGAAAGATTTTTTAAGTCCGTTGTTAATTCATCCAAAAAAACTTGTTTAGGTGATTTAACTATAGTGTCTATTCATATTTTAGAGTTTGCATGTCCAGCGTTCAACCATGTCTCATCTAGATAATAAATTTTGCGCTTCTCGTCTTTACAAGTCCTTATCTGTTGAAGATATTCTCGTCGTTACAGCACAATGTCGTCTTTGTCTAATAAAATGGCGTTTCGTTCCCTGAGTTGATATTGAAACTTAATTTTTTTAAATATTCCATAAAATGTGGTTTTCGTCAAATTTGGCAAATCATAATCATTTGTTCACATCCTTTAAAAACTTTTCCACGGTGGGTATTTCGTTTCTCATAAAAAAATCTTTAATTGGACGGCGTTATGCATCACTAGACCAAGCGCCAAAAATTGATTTCGAGATATTCGACTTCAAAGTTTTCTCTCTATTAAACTTCAGTATAGGTATATTACAATAGTCGTAATTTTTTATTTTCGGAGACAGTTTTTTTATGTTTTCTCTAAGTGCGAAATAGTAACTTGGTAATGTTGAAGAAAAACAAAAAAAATACAAAGGCTTTTGGTCGACTTACGATTTTCGCGACATTGTATAATTATGTTATACATCAATAGACCAAGCGACGTGGAGGTCGTTTGGTCTAGTGATCTAAATCTCCATCAAATCCGTCGATGTCATCTTCTACTGAATTGTTACTGAAAGGAAGCAATACAGAGGTTTTGCATAATTTGTAATTAGGTGCATTAAAGATTTTAAGTCGTTAACCTTAGGCAAAGAAAGTGACTTGCCGGTGGGCTAAAGGGGAATCAAGTGGTTACTTAGGGATTGCATTGCAACGGGCCGTCCATTTTGAAGTTTCTTGTGATATTTCAACGTCACTAGTGTTAAAATCAGTTTTCATAAACATAGTCAGTGGTTTATCCTTTCTTATTTCAATTTATCTTGTTTTAAACCAGCTTACCTTACTATTTTCTATGTCTGATTCACGGTTTGTAATTATAGTTTCCAACTTTTTTGTTACAACGAATTCTTATTTTTTCATTCTGTGTACTTCTAGTGGGTTTATTTTAGGATATTTCTTCATCACGTTTAGGTAATCATCAACGGTATATAAACGTTCCCAAAATCATTACCATTGGGTAAAAAACTATGGCCATGAAATAGATAGCGTAATGTAATTTTTTCAATGGTAGAATAAGATTGCAAAATCGTTTCCCGAATCAAAACTATTTTGATGTTGCGGTTTTGGCCGCCACAAGAATCTGACCACAAAATTACATGTTTTGCGGAAGTAACATTTTATTCAATGTGTTAATTAAGACAACTTACTACTTCCTGGGCTACTCAACCAGCTTTACCTTCTATCTAAACGAAAGAATGACTTTTTTATCCTTGCCGCTACGGATATTAAGGTTGTACATACAAAATACGCAAATGACGCTTATAATATACGATATTTGTTGAAATTCTCAGAAGGGAAAGAGTTTTTTCTAAATCATAACAAAAGGTTTCCATTTCTGGTTGATCGTTGCTCATCTTCATGTCTAGCTTTCTTCTAGATTATGCATTTTCAGCTTCTTCTAAGTGCACATTTTTTTTCCTTTAACTTGCTTAATTTTTCGTTATCTGCGCAGTTTCAAATTCGAAGCAATCACATCGACTACAAGTATATTTTTTCAACTTTTTTCTTTGGAGATTAAATCGTGTTAAAATTTTTTTTTAAACGAAAATTTAACAGGATCATTGTTTGCTTCTTCAATATACAATTCATACATTTTAAAATGAAAAAGACAGCAAATATTTGATTTCACGCAAACAGCGTCTATGTATCTGTTGAAACGTATTTCGACCTAATAGGTCTCTTCAGAACAGTTATTCATAGACGTTCTCAACATCTGATAATAAATCCGTAAAATAATTTCGAAACACAATTCAGATTTCTTCTTTAATCTGTGCTTTCTAAAAATTGCAAAGCAAAACAGATGTTGATGAAGGTGTTACTTCACACATACATACTTCATTCATTTTACTTACTGTTGTGTCTTCTGTTGGGTATTCTCTTTCTGTGGCTCTGTTGGCTCTTCTGTAATATGACTTGTACCTGGGGAATTTCGGTATTTGCTCAATTAATTTTTGTACACGATTATCGTTAATTTTATTAGCACCTCCACTTTGACCACGACAATCTCGAACACCCATTGGACGATTCATAGCTTTTAATGCAGCATTAATTTTGCAACTTGATATTCTCAAGGTCTGTAAAAAAATGGTTTACACACTGTTACAGCGGATATTGTGTATATCGTCGTAATTCTTCTTTTGTTACTGGTTTTTGTTCTTTTACGCTTTATTAGGACTTCGGAAATATTTGAACAAATTAAATCTCTCTGAGCATCATGAGATTCAACATTGTAAAACTAATCAAATTCTTTTTTAGCAATATCCAGACCAATCTTGTCCAAACATTTACACTTACAAAGATACATACCGAACTGTTTTTGATTTTTTTAATACATTTTTCAGTGTGAAGTAACTCTTGTTTTGAATACAACTTTTTTTTTTATTCGCGACTGTTATTTAAGTACTTCGTATTCTCCCTTTTTTGGTCTTCCCATGGGCAAATAGTTTTTTATAACTTCACTGTTTAATGCTATTTTCTCTTCTTTTTGTTTCTGCTAAGGAATAATGTTACTTCTTGTTTCTCCTTTAGAAGTTGAATACATCTGCAGTGATTCTTCTTGTGCATCTTCTGTAGAAAAATTTAAACAATAGCTGCCACTACTTCTTAACCTAAACGCATCAATAAGTTATTGGCAACAATGTTCATGTATGTATGTTGCCAATTATTCGATTTACATTCATTAAAACGCCCGCAAGAGGCACTTGGTCTACTGATGCAAAACTATTATACAAAATTAGTCGCTTGGTCTAGTAATGCAAAATTCAAAATCCAGAATAAGAAGAAAGAGACTTGGTCTTTTTAAATATATCTGGTTAACCATTACTCTTCTGATTAACAGATTAAGGGGATTTATTATGTAGATAGTTTATGCTATTTTCCACCAGAAAACGCCATAATCCACAATTTGAGAAAATGGCGCTTGGTCTAGTGATGCATAACGCCGTCCAATTACCGTAAATACATTTAGATAACAAATTCCAACTTGACTCGGCACTTTTTTTACAATATCTCCAACCACTAACCTTAGATTAATTCTGTTACTTCAGCGCTAAGAATACTTCTTGTAGCTCGTTTTCGAGAAGCAGTCCATGTATGTTCATCTAATTCATGATCAGAATCAATGGGCGACACTTTTCTTTTAAACAGCAGTAATTACTTACGTAGTTTAAAGTCGTTATGCAGATAAAAATAAATACTTAAGAATGCACAACAAATAATTATTACTAAAAAATATTAACAGCGTAAATAATAGTTTTTAAATATTCTCGCACAATCGTCACTTGCATAATCGTTTAAATAATTCATTAATTTAATTAATATGATTATTGTTTTATTAACTATGTATTCAGTGATTACAATAATTTACATATATACTATGCAATAATAGCGAATAATCGAGAAAACAAAAAAATTAATAAAGCGATCTTAATAACACACTATTGCTCTCGGAATGAATAGATACAATTTTCACTTATTTCTATGCATTTAATCACAATCAATAACTAAAAACATTTATTAAAAATCCTTTATAAAAAGTATATAATTTAAAAACCCAATCGGGCTATATCACAAAACGTTTTCGGAATCCATGTTCCATCATCAGTGTCCTAAAAATATATAACTACTTAATTAAAAATAACGTGAAATTTAAATTTTGACCAAGGTTAATACAAAATGTGGTTAATACTTACTAGGTGTACATGTATTGAGCCACTAAATAACTGGGTAAAAACCCGTTAAAAGTTATATGTTTAATTTAGTTTACATTATATGACATTATATATTAAGAAGTTAAAGTTACCAGTGGATTTGGTAACATGGCGACGTATGACTCCACATGAAGTTGCTAGTCCTGAGACAAAGTATCTACGAGGACTTGATGATAGCAACTGATTGCAATGACAATCTTGCCAAGTTATGACGGAAGTCCGAACATAGCAGTCAGTGTAGCTTAATGTGTTAGTCTACTTAAGACAGAAGTCAACGCTATTGAAAAATTGAATAAGTTAAAATTAAATTAATACAATACTAGCAACCATCAATATTGTAATTTTAAATTGTAAATTTGTCCGGAATTTATATTAAGAACATGGAGAAAATTGTTTTATTGATTAATGTATGTGAAATGAACCGTCATTCCTAATAAACCAGTTCCTATTTTACTTATCCACATATCTCCCTCAGGGTTTGGTTTCGGATCTCTGGAGACCTCAGCCTTTTGTAAAGTCTTTTCTTTTCTCACAATTTTTAAATCATCCCATTTCCTTTTTTTAATTAAATTTAACAGAGCTACCCACAACCATTTTACTTTTGTAGTCCTTACATATCTTGTCAATATACACCAATAGTCTATTAACTTTATCTACCCACATTAAGCTCATGAACTTTTTCTTTTTATATTTCTCATGTACCTAGTGTTGCTTTATAACAGATAGGGCCTTTTTGTTCTTAAGTTATAAGTTGAGTAATGTATGATCATCATATTACAAAACCTCGTCTCGACTATCAATTTTTGTTCTTCTCATATAGTTGTGAACACACAAAATAACAACTAACCAACTTCATCCGTTAACACTTAATCAGTTATTTATGTTCATGAACTTGTAACTTACAAAGTTTGCCAATTACCAGGTACCAAATATTGTTTTTGACATACAGGGCCTTATATGCTTAAGTTGTAAGTTAAATACTACATAAACATTACAATACAAAAGCATTTTATTTTATTTACTTAATAGCACTTTCAAATATAAAATATATTAATTCCTATTACATCCATCAACAATAAAGATTCAAGAATCCAACTTCCCACATATGTCTATTTTCCATTTTCCAGGTACCAAATGTTGAAAAAACATAAGGGCCGTTTATTAGAAACTTTTATTTCACAACACTTTCACTTATGTGTAGTTGGTTGCCTAACAATATCCACATAATTTTTCACCACATACATTAATCACTAAAACAATTTTCTCCATGTTTTAACATAAATTCAGGACAAATTTACAATTTAAAACTACAACTTTGATGATTACTACTGTTATATTATTTTAATTTTAACTTATTCAATTTTTAAATAGCGTTGGCTTCTATCTTAAGTAGACTAACATATTAAGTTACAGAGACTGCTTTGTTCAGACTTCCGTCCTAACTTTGTAGAGACACTTTGTAGTAGACACTGTGTCTTAGGACCAGCAACTTCAGGTGGAGTTATACGTCGCCATGTTACCAAATACACTGGTAACTTTAACATGTTAATATATAATGCCATATAACGTAAACTAAATTAAACAGAAAACTTTTAACGGGTTTTTGCCCAGATATTTAGTGGCTCAATACATGTACGCCTAGTAAGTATTAACCACATTATGTATCAATCTTCTTTAAAATTTAAATTTTACGTTTTTTTAATTAAGTTGTTACATTCTTTTTAGGACACTGATGATGGAACATGGATTCCGAAAACGTCTTGTGATATAGCCCGATTGCGTTTTTAAATTACATAGCTTTTATAAAGGATTTTTAATAATTTTTTTGTGATACATGGTATACTGCCAACTACAGGTACTTATTTCGTGTGAAATCAATAACTACTTATTTACGTTTAAATCACTCGTAGTTGTCCAAAAATTGAGGTATTCTACGGAGCGATTTTTAAACACCTTTTCACTTCGACTATAGCTCGGACTCTTTGATGCTTGTAAATGTTTGCATAAAAAACTAATAATGATAAATGATGAATTATTAATCTTCGTTATTTTTTACAGGGAGGGGTCCAGATTTTAAGTGCGGTGGAACTATCATTAATAATAGATATATACTTACAGCTGCTCATTGTATTTCAAATTTGGATACACCGCTGTAAGTAATTATAGTTACTATTTTATAATTATTAGTAATGAAGATAAATGAAGGTAACTGTGGTTAATTTTTACAAAAATATTAGCTTTAGATAGTTTAAAACCAAATAAATTAAAGAGACAACTCGAAACCAAACATCTAGAATTTAAGAACAAGACTGTAAAGTTTTTCCAAAGAAAATTAAATGGATATGAAAAAAAAATATATAAAACAAAAAAGCAGTTTTAAGAAAATTTCATCTATAGTAGAGAAAGCATTGTTCGCTTCCTATAAAGTTTCATGCAAAAAAGAATGTAAAAAAACGCACTCAATTGTCAATAGATATTCTAAAAACAATGTTTCGGATATCTGTAGCTAATCAGGTGCGTCAGATTCCTGAATGCCTCAAGAATTTATGATCTGTCATGAGATTTTTTGAATATTTTATGACAAATTTTGGCACAAGTAAATTAGCAATTCAAGTTGACGAGCCAACAAATGTTATTAAATATTCCTATTTAATAGGCTATGTTCGATTGGCTGATGATTAAAATAATGAGTTTAAAGAAGTTTTGGTGTGTTGTGGTGCATTGTTAACTAATTCAAAATATGTTTTTTTTAGGCAAAAAAGTTAGTTTGCGAAAATGTTATTACTCTGTGCACTGATGCAGTAAGATCAATGCTTAGAAATAAAGTTCCAAAATAATTAGTAAAAATATTCGGAACAAGCTTAGCATCGACAAATTTAAGTTCTAAATTGCAAAATTGACGTAAGATGCCTCAACTCAGCAGATTTAGGTAATGACCATAGCCTAGTATTATGTAAAATAAGAATAATCCTGAAATACCTCCCACCCAAGAGAGCGGCGCCAACACGAACAAAAATCAAAGTCGAAGGACTAAATAAGGAATCGACGGAATACTTCTACAGGAAAAGAATATCAGGGAATATTGCTGGGAGTGAAATATTAGAAAATTATATCATCGAGGAAAGCTGAGAAAATCTCAAAAATAATATAATTAACGCAGCAACAGAATCACTTGTAGAGAGGAATGGAACGAACACTAACATATCAAAAAAGAAATTACCATGGTTTAGAAAGGAAGTGAAGACAAAATGTGAAGAAAAAAAGAAAGCCTTTTTACAATACAGAACACAACTAATACAACAGGCATACAACCACTATAAACGAATCAGAAATAAAACGAATACTTTAGTTCGACAAATAAAAAGAAACACTGGCAGAGTTTCTCAAAACAGACATATACACAAAAGAAATATGGAGAATGATAAGAGGACAAAGAAAAGAGATTAACGAACTAATAAAAAGGATACACATCCAGAAGGAAACATGGGTAGACTACTTTCGATCTCTGTTTGCTAAAGGTGACGATGATGAAGAACCAACACCAGAGGTGACTAAAAACGAAGAAATAAATACTGAGGAGAAAGAGGTAAAGGAAGGATTAAGGGAATTAAAAAATCACCAGGAGAGGGCAGAATACAGAATGAACTTCTTAAGTATGGAGGACCAGATCTGACCAAACAACTATTAAAACTAATCCAAAAAATAATAGAACAAAACAGAATTCCTCAAGAATGGAGATCAAGCATTCTAATACCTCTTTTTAAAAAGGGAGACAAATCGGACCCGGAAAATTACAGAGGAATTAATTTATTTAACATAACACCTAAAATTAACAACCAAAGGGAAAACAAATAAATTGAATGAAATTATAACACTAGCAAAAAAACAAGAAGATTTTAGGTTGAGAAGATCATGCACCAACGCTACATTTATAATGAGGCAAGTGTAAGAGAAATTATTAGAGTACAACAAACCGGCATACCAAAACAAAACAATAAAAGTAAAAGTGGAGGAAGAACTAACCGACCCTATTGAAGCTGGCAATGTAATAAAACAGGGAGATTCCCTGAGTCCTCTATTGTTTAACTTGATTATGAATGAAATAATAAAAAAAAGGAAGAACTAAAAAAGGATACCAAATGGGAGAAAAACAACTTAAAATAATCTGCTATGCCAGTGGTTCTCAACCTTTTTGTGACGGAACACTTTTAATTACCGAAAAAAATTGCGGAACACCAAAGCAATAACATGCATATATTGATAAATAAATTAGGATTAGCACATAAATTCTGTAATAAACTTTATTATACATACTCAAATTTGTAAAATTTTACTTAAAATATGAAAACAAAAAACATTTTTAAAATTAACAAAAGCGTGATTCTCAAAATACATCATATGAGTAAATACTTCAAATTAGTGGGACACTTGTGCCTGGTGTCGTTTGCAAATTTGCTCAATATCAGGCCGGATGTGGGAAAGAGCTACGCTCATTTCTTGTTCTAAGTTTAGCAGCCTTTCCCGTTTCTTATTTTTAATGTTTGTTAAAGATGAGAACCCAAATTCACATAAATAGAACGTTGAAAACTGTATTAAAATACTAATCGCTTTTTTTGGCAAGAAGTGGATATTCCTCTTGGACCAAGATCCAAAATTCCTGAACATTCACTTCTGAAAACTTAATTTTCAGAGTACGATCAGATGACAACGAAATAAATTCTTCTTTATGGTTCAGAGAAAACTGGAAATTGGCTGTATTACTTGTGCTAAAAGGACTTCTTATCCAGTCATATTTTTCTACGTTCAGAGATGGAAAATACCTGGCAATTGTCTCCTCTAATAGTGATAAGTGTTCTGTAACTATATGCGGGATTTCTTGTTCTTTATCTTCATCACCTTCATTCTGAAGCAGTGGAAACATATCCATTTTATTTGTCTCTAAAATGCGCTTCTTCCAAAATGACAATTTTTTCTGGAAAGCTGACAGCTTGTCCGTGGATGTTAAAATATTTTCATTTTTGCCTTGCATACTTGAGTTAACGCCATTTAAATAATTAAAAATATCGGCCAAATATGCCACTTTAGTGCACCATGCATCATTTTCAAAATATGTGGTAAATGTGTCATTACCTTCTTCTTGGAAAAAAGTTAACAGCTCCGTTCTAAGTTCATAAATTCGACATAATACTTTGCCCCTTGACAACCATCTAACTTCGGTGTGCAGCAACAAACATTCATACTTTGATTCCATTAAGATGCAGAGTTGTTTAAAAAGACGGGTTTTTAGTGATCTTGATTTGATGTAATTCACGACATTAACCACTTGGTCTAATACAGATTTCAAAGTAGCTGGTAGCGTTTTTGAAATTAGAGATTCTCTATGCAAGAAACAGTGCGTAGATATGATATTTTCATTTCGCTTTTTTGCAAGGGTACAAAAACCTTTTATGGAGCCTACCATGGAAGGGGCACCATCCGTACAAATTCCTACGCAAAAGTCCCATGATATATTTTTTTTCTCTAAATATGACGTTATGGAATCAAATACATCCTAACCTGTTGTACGTGCTGTAAGTTCTCTGCAGCATAAAAACTGATTGACTATATCACCTTCGTCGACAAATCGAATAAATCCTAATAAATGAGCTTTGCCACTAATATCAGTGGATTCGTCCACCTGCAATGCGAAGTTTTTTTTGTAAAGTTTATTTGTAACTTTTTCCTCAATATCTGCAGATAAATCAACAATCCTCTTTCTTATTGTATCATCCGACATAGGAATTTTCCGTATTTCGTTTTGTGCATCGTTGCCAAACATAATTTTGACCATTTCACAACATGCTGGTAATATAAGAGATTCTGCAACAGTGTGTGGTTTCTGTTTCAAAGCAATTAATTCGGCGACCTTATATGAAGCTATTTGTGCTTTGTCGGAAATTGTTAGCGACCTTTCAAATTGTTTCGCTTGTTGAGCTTGTGTCTCCAAAAGTCGCTTGAAATAATCTTTATTTTTTGAAGCTACATTAGCGTGTTTGGTAGTAAAATGGCGTTTTAATTTAGCCGGAGCCATTGCGCTATTAGCGAGTGTCTGCTTACAACCAATACACTTGGGAATTAGACAGTCTTCTTCCCCAGTCCAAATGAAGCCATAATCCAAATATTCATCCAAATATTGCAGGTTCAACATTTTTTTGCTGCGCTTCGATTTGTCATCAACCCCACTTCGTAAAGTTCCAGTATCTCCGCTGGTGCTCGCTTCATCATCATTAATTATGAGTTGTTCCACAGTAGTTTTTCTTTTAAGTTTGTGGAACTTATCCATTTTAATTTATTCGTCTCTAAAACAAAATAATGCGGATGAATGCTTCACATTTTGTATAAAATATGCAATTACTTACCTTTGATAGATAAGCCGTACGTAAACGTTATCATAAAAAACTGACACAGCGATTTTCACGTATTACGTTTGTGCAATGTAACAAATTTAACATTCAGTTGCAGACTGTGGCGTGAGTGACTCAGATTGGCTGTGGTCACTGCGGAGCTCAGCGCTCAGCGCTTATAAAATCCAACGTGTGCACTGTGCCGACGCGGTGTTGTCACGTTGGGCAAATGAACATTTACGCTGCAGAATTTTATTAAATTAAAATGTACGTAAGTGGCTATTTTAAAATTTGAAAATATTTATTTGAAAAGAGTAATTTAGCAAAATGGTATGTAGGATTGCGAGTATTTCGCGGAACACTTGGAAGGAATTCGCGGAACACTAGTGTTCCGCGGAACACCGGTTGAGAACCACTGTGCTATGCAAATGACGTAGTACTACTCTCTTAAAGTGAAGATGATTTACAACGTATGCTGTACCAATTTATTATAACCGTCAGAAAAATTAACATATTATATTCCCCAAAAAAGACAAAATGCATGGTTACAACAGCAAATTTACCGAGATGTAAATTTTAGCTGGAAGGTCAGATAATAGAACAAGTGATAAAGTTTAAATATCTATACAATATGGAGAAATAAAAATATCGGGAAAGAAACGAAAGGCAGAATTTACAAAACAGTCATCAGACCAATAATGACATACTCGGCAGAAACAAGACCTGACACAGAGAGGACAAAATGGATGTTATAAACAGCAGAGATGAATGAAAACACTTAGAAAAATTGATGGTAAGACACTATGTGACAAAGCTAGAAGTACAGATATACTACATAGATGCAAGGTGGAGAACATCAAAAACTGTGTAAGAAATAGAAGAGTAGAATGGGACGATTATATAAGCCGACTGACAACAAATGAGTAGTAAAGACGGCAAGAGACGGTTCCCCAATAGGAAGACGACCAGTAGGAAGACCACGAAAACGATGGAATGACAACTTACTGGAGGCACATTGAAAAAAAGAGAGTCATGTCTATATAACAACAAAAAGAAGAAGAAGAAGAAGAAAGAAATTGCAAAATCATTTTGATATACTACAACCTGTTTTTCATTTTATTAAAAAAAGGCTTTTGGAAATAAAATTATTTTCGATTTTGTGTGAAGAAATGGGATCAGGTCATACAGCATTTCTATATATAATATTACTGAGAAGTTAGTTGTTTATCATGAGTCAAATACCTAGCGTATTTTTGAATTAAAAGTTAAAATCGGAATATTTGTACAAAATAATAACCATAAGTATAAAACTTTTTTCTAACATAAATTCCGTAATAAAATTAGCAGATTTTAGACAATATACAAAGACATTTTCAAAAAATTAAATATTTTGAATGTTTCCTTACAGTCATGGTTGTTATCGTTGTTAAGGCTGTTATCGTTATCGTTGTAGTTATGGTTGTCTTAAAAGAAAAAAAATTGACGTTTTTTTTAATAACTTATTATTATTGATATTTTAACACACATAAATTATTTTTAATATGAACATTAAAATAGTAATAGGTATTATTGTACAATTTTCGTGATTTAATATAAATTATACGCTTGTTCAATTGAAACTCATATTTGGTCAGGTTAACCTTGGAAATAATTGTAATCACTTAAATGACATTTTACAATGTTATTTTACGTCATATTGATCAGTTCCTATCATTTTGTATTTGACTGCAATTTTAAGTATTATGACTTAAAAGTGGCGTTTGTTGTTAACAATCCGTCCAAATGTAACCAGCGTGTGGTAAAAAACTTTTTTTTCAACCATGAAGGACCCTTGCTCTTAGAATTTACTTCACATAGAGTTCATATTAATGTAAACCTGTATAGTGACATTTTAATATAAGACCATACACTCTATAGTCCCTTATTGTTTTGCGATTCTCACATCTTCGGGATACTGAAAAAGGCGTTAAAAGGTAATCGGTTTCAGTCGGACGAAAAGTACAAAACACGTAAAAGAATTCTTTGATTAACCAGGGTATAAATCGGTTGATGAAACAAAGGGATATATGCATCGACGTATAAACACAGATGGACTCAGTTATTTACATAAAATTGTGAAGTCAAAATTATTTGAATAGGTCACATTCTCAGCACCTTCAACTGTTGTCACGTTTTGTTTTAAAATTTCTTATTCGCGAGTCGCTGAAAATATTACTCCGTATTTTATACTCTACAGGTGCTATCAAACCAAAATAATAATTTATTGGTTAGATTAATATATTTAATTGTAATCAAAATATAAAGTGTGCACATAGTGTGCATTATCATTTAATAATAACGTATAATTTAGATATCAATCAATTATTTTATATGTAGAAGTACTGAAAACTATTTATAAATGGCAACGGTTGTTTACATTTCTCTATCTTATGGATCTACGTCAAACTTCAAATGCTGTTCCATGTTTGTTTACTTTTTAGTAAAAGTTGTTGTTCGATATTTTGGCTATATTTTGAGAGATATTTGTGAAAAGTGAAATAAAATAAACGAAATATTTACATCCCGATCTCTCATTTCATTTGTAAGTCCATAAAATTTACATTATTTAAGATGAGGAAATGAGGAAGCGTGTTTATTTACATTTTAATAGGCGTACCATTGGGTTTATTCATGTTCATTAATGTATTAAATGAGATATAAGTTCATGAAATTAGTAGACATTTTTAAATTGTAAATAGACATCATCTGATTAAAAAAGATCTATTTAGTACCTTTTTAATTTAATATTTCTCATGGATGCAAATAAATTAGTGACATGCATAAAACTCATTTATTTTTCTATGTAGGTTTCCAAATAATATTGACGATCGAACTATTTTGGTAGCAAATTTAGGAGAAAACATAAAGATTTTTTATTGTAGCATTATTTTGACACCTATTAAAAATTAACTTGAATTCAACTATATTTTATTGTATTAATTTTAAAGCAAATAAAATTGTATTTTAATTTTTCTATAAAGACGTGATTTGTTAATAGTTAAAATCTCGTTTTTTTAAATTCTTTGAACGTGTTTTTATACATTATTACTACTTACTTACATTATTACTACTATTATATATTATTACTACTTCCAATTTTTAAAATCTGAATAATTACCCGCGAGTAAAAATTCAAGCACGCTTATGCTCATTGCGGAAGCATCACATTCTATCGAAGCTTCAAAACATTGTGTGTTAAAGGTATCTTAATATCTATGTTTATACGTCCATGGATATATGTCTTAATTATTGTAGTAGTTCTTATTTGTAGATATACCTATTTTTCAATAATTTTATTCTCTACCAAAGATATGTTTTAATAGAATAGGCCTCGTATTTGAAAATTATGTATAAATGTTGTCAATTGCGAAAGGGGGGTGACAGAGGAAGATTTTTATGAGGTGGGTATTGTGAACAAAGTTTGAAAACGACTGCTGTACACAAGTGAGGGCTGTAAGCCCTAGTGAAACTACGGTTTTTTACAATATGTGGAAAACTGTTAAGAGATTTTATATTGAAAATAGACATGCGGTTTATTATAGCAACATCATCTTAAAAAAATAACAATGAAATTTGTGAGCACCATAAAAATGTGATGTGGGTTTTGTTCCCTTAACCCCCCCAAATGTTTGTGTACATTCCAATTATTACATCATTAGTTAAACACAATGTTTTTAAAACTTTTTTGCCTCAATACGTTTTTGATCCAGACCCCAGTTTTTATCGACATTGTGCTTCTCTTTTATTATGATCAAAAATTCTGTAGTTGGCTGTATAACACTTGTTGTTGTTAGCGATACTATGTATTAAACATCAGCATCAACAATACATATTTCCAGTAATTAATATTCCAATTATGGTACATTTAAGATCATTAAGACCAACTTAATTTTGGTTAGGGTAGGTAGATGAATGTCAAGTGGATAATGCAGCAGCTGTAAGGCGTTATGCGGAAAAATATCCCGCAAACTTATTGGTAATATTGGTCGACCAAAAGTAGATACAAACGGTGAGGAGATTTTGGAAGCAATTTAAGAAATCCCTGGAAGTACTACAAGAGTAGTAGAGGTACATCATATATATAAGAATCATCATTAGATGATTCTTATATGATGGTTGGGAAAAGATTCAAGAAACGGCAGTTTTATCTTTATCACTATCTTTATCTAACACCTGTTCAAGAATAACGGTATAAGGATTGCCCTAAAATTTTTTCAATACCGACAAAGCTACCTTATTAGCAGCTTTGACGAAATGGCATTATGAACCATTGTAATACGCATAGCTGGGCCGAAGAAAAATTCAACGCAAAAAATGTCTCCTATCACCAAAGAACTTTTAAAGTCAATTTTTGGACAAGAATTGTGGATGATAACGTAATAGCGCCATTGTTTCTCTCAAACAATTTAAATGGTAAAAATTTTGTTACACTTTCTACAAATCGTGTTGCCAGATTACTTAGATGAGGTCAATAGGATAAATATGTGGTTGTTACTGAATGGCGTTCCAGCGCATCACCATAACAATATCAATGAATATATTTTTAGACAGTATCCTTCTACAAGTGAAGAAGACATAGAATATCTACAGACTGATGACAACGTTACAATCAAAGGAAAGAATAAATTCAAATACTTGGGTTTATAATCACAAAAAAGAAAACAACAGAGGAAGAAATTACACAAAGATTAGGACAAACAAGAACAGTAATCCGACAACTTAACTCAGTATGGTGGGATAGACACCTAAATATGAAAACAAAAACACAGATCTATAAAACATTAGTGCGAAGTATTATGACATATGGTGCTGAAAATTGGATTATAAATAAGAAAAACAGCAGTAAGATAGGAGCAACAGAGATGGAATGCCTGCGAAGATGCTGCAAAGTAACAATAATGGATAGGAGAAGTAATGACGAAATAAAGCAAAGAAGATCGATAGAAACAAACATACTAACATATATAGAACAAAAGAACTAGTGGTATGGACATGTAAGAAGAACAAGCGATAGCAGAAGACGACGCCATAAGTAAAAGATGGAGAATGAGACAACAGAGAGAGATGGAAACGGTTGAGCGAGGAAAGGCAGTGAATACTGTAGAGATCTAAGATCTAAGAAAAAGAAATTTATAGAAATGACAGAAATAAAGTATGGGTAATCAAAGACCTAATGAATAAGGGTTAAAATCCCAAAACAAATCCAACTGAATACAAACAATTCAAAAAAATTGTTAAAAAAAAGTCTAGGGAAGCTAAAAAAAGCTAGTTTTTAACAAAATATTAAGAAATCAAGCAAATTTTAAGGTACATAAGAATGTAAAAGAAATGTTAGGGAGGTACATAAATAGGCAAAAAAAGATCTTGCAAACAAGTACAGAAAACAAACTTATCACATGGAAAGAATACATTGAAAGACTTTTCGACGATTAGACATTATATTGACCGTTTTGGATTGTAATTTTCAATAGCTTGAAAATTTGTGACTTTCTGATTGCTTAAAAATTAGTGACTTGTTCAAGCCTTGTCAACTAGTTGTAAGTAGACTGACCTGTTTCGCCGCCGTTTCCAATTCTAGAAAATATTCTCCAACATCTCGCTTGCTACGCCCTATGTCAATGTTATCAGCGTATGCCAAGATTTGTATAGATCTATTGTAAATAGTATCGCCGTGTCTAATTCGTGTGTCTCGCATTGCCTTTTCTGAGGTAGTGTTAAATAGGAGTCAAGCCAGGGCATCCCCTTGTCTGAGTCCATCCTTTATCTCAAAGGATCGAGAATTTTCTCCCTGTATTCTAACGTTAGCTTTTAAGTTAGACATTGTTATTCTCGTTAATTGGATAAGTTTTTCTGGTATAATAAACTCACGCATTTACTGAAATAGTACTGTTCTCTTGACACTGTCGTATGCTGCCTTAAGGTCCACCCCTACTTTCGGGCCTGCATGTACCCATTATTAATGGTTTTTGATGTCTATCAACGATATTTTTGTAATTAGATCTTCTTCATTCAAATAGATCACCACCATAGATAAATCACGGTTGTTGAAATGTTTCAACATTACGCGCAGAGTACATTTTTTCATCAACTGGCAAGATAGACCAATGTAAAATCGGAAAGCAGTAGGAAGCCAGCGTGAATATGTTCGGAAGGTTACATGACAGTTGTATTCAAGCCTGGATAAGTATTTTTTATCTAAGATATATTTTCGACTATCGAAATTTCAAGATCAACCGGGTTTGGCGAACAAAACTTACGCTTTACAGAACTCTATGGACATCAAATGGCAACAGGTCAAATAGAATAAAAATCATTAGAAATACAGATTTTAACACATGCGTTGAATTATATACTCCACAATTTTTAAAGTTTAATTTTAGACTAAACTTAAAGAACTGGTTTATATGCATCCTTGACGGTAAATATACCGTCAAGGATTCAATGTTTTGTATTATGTTATATTGAAAGGTTGCTTTTAGCCAGTTTCCTCTATTTTTATACGATAACATTATACTGTTTAATAATATTTGAGGCTCTTAAAAAATAATATGATATTTTTTTATTAGGTTGGGTGTACGAGTAGGAGAATATAATACTAGGACTAGACGTGACTGTGTTATAGCCATAGACGGATCTGAAAAATGTATTAAAGATCCTGTTCAAGATTTGGCCATAGAAGAAATTATTCCTCATCCCCAATTTAATGCTACCATAATTTCAAACGATATTGGACTTTTAAGGGTGGCAAAAATTAATTTAGATGTTGGTGAGTAATATATTATTGACTATCATTAATTATCATAAAATATGAAGAAAAGTTTGCAATAAATTTAGACTGTTTATACGTTCTTTCTGTGAACTCAAATGAATTACTTTATTTTCTACATAAAAGTGAGGACAACTCGTTTTTTTCTTCTTCTTGTTATGTTCTTCTTAGTTAATATCAGGTAAAAGCTATAGCGGGATTAGATGATAAAATCTGCACTCAGCTGGATTTTTATTTAGGGTTTTGGGGTTGGGTACCTAAAAGTACATACTTAGAAACCCCTTTAGCCAAACTTAGCTCTATAGGTGGCGCTTGGAGTTAAAAGCCCTATCTCAAAAAATATGTTTTTTTTTAAACAAATCTAAAAAAATTCACAAATTTTAATACCCAAACAGCCAAAAATTAGGCTGAGGAAAAATATTTGAATTTTTCAAAAAAAATTTAAGTTATATAGGTAATTTTTAGCAAAGTTAAAATTTTTGTGTATTTTTTCTGTCATTGTGAAAGACGGGGTTACATTTTTCTTTCTCGCAAAACGGACTCCCGGTATAAGAGTAAATGGATTCTTATAACTATTTCGTGTCGCTTATTTTATGATGATCTACTCTGGGAGCTACATTTTATCCTAGAGAAAAATTAATACAACGCCAGTATAGAAGTACACTGAACGGCAAAAAAAGTGGCCACCCTATAAATTACCAAAAATAAAAATTCATTGGAAGTTTTATGTACTGTTTCTTCGATTCAATCATTCCCTAGCACCATCTCACTTATTTAAATTAAACATTGTAAAATCCCCAAACTGCGAGTGTGGAGAATATGGTACATTAGAATATATGGTATTAAATTGTAGTAAAAATAAAATAAAGATTAAAATTTTTAGGGAAGCCATTATGAAAATAAAAATTTTAGTAAAACCCATCAACCGTTATGGGTTAATAGTTTCTAACGATTTAGAAGTTTATAAGTTGCTATATCAATATATACTAAAACGTATACCAATGGTAAAAATACCAATGTATACTAAAACTTGAAAGACACATAAAACAAAATAAAAAAAAGCATTTTAATAATAAAAAAAAATAACAAACAAAAATAATAAACAATAATAATATAAAAGAAATACATAAAAAATATTGAAAATAATAAAAAAAAACAGAAAACAAAAAAACCACTGCTTGGGGAACTAGATAATACTGGAGAAACATAACCACTGGACACGAGATGCATGGATACGAGACTGGACACCAACTATTGGAAAATTGTATACAAAATTGTATAAAATTGTAAAAAAATATATGATTTTTGTAAGTTCACCATTGTATATTGTAGAATTTTTATTGTAGTTATATTGTTTTTAAAATATTAATAATGTAAATTTTAAGTATTAATAGATTTTATTTTAATCATTGCCAAGACTCAAAGTCAAACATGATTAGGCGAATGAAACCAGAGATTTTGCAGTCAATATCCCAACCACACACACACACATGTACTGTTTCATATTGCCTCTCAATTTGAATATTTTGAAAAAACTTTTTCAGAGGATTTTTGGAAATTAAAGCGTAAGTTCGTTACTTTTCTTAGATTTTTTAAAGCAATGAATCGCTCAGAGAAAATACATTTTTGCGATAAGGGATCCCAGTGGTCACCTAGGGAGGTAAAAATTTGGCTAAAGTATCTAGTAATCAGCAATCGTATTTTCAACCACGTATGGTTACACACATTTATACACATTTTTAAAATTCACTTGCTTCGATTACTATATTGTTCTAAAGCTATTTTCTTGTGGTATCCTAACCTTCCAAAACCGGACACCCTTAAAACTTATGCAAAAATGTTTTTCTTTTTACATACTTTAGCTATAAAATGGGTTAAGATACAGTATACTTCAAACATTTTTGTTTCAAATGTAGCTAAGTTGTCATAAATAGCTGTCTAAATATTCATACGCTAGGCTTTCACAAAACCAGGTTTTTAATATTAGAAATTATACAATAATACTAATGAAACTAATGAACTAACGAACGTTTACAAAGAAAACCTAAAATTATAAACAAAATAAATTTATCTTAGGTGGTACAATCTAAAGCTGTTCATGTAATTTACTATTTTTATTGGGAATAAGCCACATTTTCACTTAACATTTTTTTTTAAGAAAATATCTTTATTGTATAGAAAATACATATAATTCATTCTTATTTTATCATCTAAATATCTCATCAGTGACTCCCTAATTTATTCACAACAGCTTTAATAAAATTAGAATGACTAGCGTACAATTCCATATTTTTATCGATATCCATTCACGTAACATTTTGCGCATCATCACCAGCTGTAAAGTTAAACTGTCCAACGTGGTGACCGTCATCGTCATGAAAACTGCAAGCCACTTTTTCCACCTATGAATTATCGGTATTTCTAGGGTTATCCACATAAATATCATTTATCTAGGCCAGTTTTGAAATCACTTTTTTTCCTGGATCCACCATACCTCCTGGTAAAGCCCAATATCCACTATATTTTCTTTGAATAGCGCAGAGCTGAAGAGTAGGTCAATTTGTAGTGTTATTTATGACATTTAAGTTGTTATACATGTTCCATCTTGTAACAATAGGATCTGCTGCATGGTTTGGTCCCCATAGTTTTAAGAGAAAAATGGCTAAAATGAAAGTTGTAGATAATTAAAAGTTCTTTAGTATTGATAGTTTTAAAATTAAAATACATAAAGAATTGACAAAGATAATTTTAAAAAACCCTTAGTTTTGAAGTAACTTATAAATTTTAATAACTTGCTTTTTAGTATAATGACATGTAATGTAACTAATTATTCTTGTGGCAACTGATGACTAAATAATTTATAAGTTATTCAATTTTTTTATCCCCGAGAGCGACTATTTAAACAGCTCTCTTACTTGAGTCTCAAGATATTGAATCTTTCGCATCTCATTACATGTCCGAAATATTGCAATTTCCTTTTTTATTTATGGTATTTTCGTAAAAAAGTTATAAACCGTTGAAGTGATGGTACTCGTAAAATATCGCCACGGAGAAGTGGAGGGAAGAACTGTCGACTGCAATATCTCGGCCTGTTTGTGGTTATTGGTTATAGAAGGTACTGTTTTTTTTTGGAAAGTTTATTTTTCATTGAGCATACTTATTTACTTACTTACTCCGTAGCGTTACAACCCTTCGTGGGCTTTAGCCGACTCGACAACATGCCTCCACTGTTTTCTGTCTTGAGCAACCTTAATCCAATTCTCCACGCCCATAGTGCTTAGGTCTCCTGCTATATTATCTCGCCACCGGAGACGAGGGTGTCCGCGTGGTCTCCTTCCAGTTGGGACTTCCTTCCACACCAGTCTTACTGTTCGTTCGTCAGAATGTCTTCTGAGTTGTCCTGCCAATTGGAGTCTTCTGGACTTTATTTCTTTTATGATGTTGGCGTCTGGGTAAAATTCTTCAAGCTCTTTATTAGTTCTTATCCTATATTGTCCTCATGCTTCATCAAGCACCGGACCAAAGATCTTCCTTAGGATTTTTCTTTCCCAAACACGTAGTCTCTCTTCATTTGCCTTTGTTATCGTCCACGTTTCGCTTCCATACATCACAACGGGTCGTATGATTGTTTTATAGACCTGAATCTTCATTGAGCATGCTTACAACTATGTGACATAAAAGAAATTTTTCGAACTGTGTTTTAATAGCAAATTTAATTAAATGTTGCAGTTTTTTACCTTAAAAATAAACCTGTAAAGAATCGATTGCAATTTACATGAAACCTCTAGAGTGACTGTTTTGGACAAATACAGATGTTTAAATAATCGCTCTTTGCAAATTAAATAAAAATTACATATAAATTAATTAAACAACATTAAACAACAACTACAAATTAAATAACTTTTTGATAAACTATTTGATCGATCTTTTTAAAATTTGGTTTACTCTAAAAGCTCATAACTGCCACATTTTTTTTTAATTTATGCTCTGAATAAACCTTTCGTTTATAGTTTCTCTTAAAATGTTGTCATATCTTTAAACTGAGTAAAAATTTAAATTATTTACATCAGATATAAAGAAGACATATCAACGTAAAGCATGTTGAAGATATGTGCCCTTATTTAAGGTTTTGTTCATTACGTCTTAAAAAAATGGAGCAAAATCGTTTTGCCTTTAAATTAACTTCTAGTTAATTCTAATAATATGTTTATTTTGACGTTTCGATTTCCACTTTGAAAATCGTGTTTAAAAATTAAAATAGGTAACGTTATTTACGGAATTTACATCGAAATCGAATTTCTAAATATGTTAGCTAAGGTGTTATGTATATACATAGTACATAGTATGCCATTTATTTATACTTAAAACCATAGTAAGTCAATGATTTTAAATGAAACAGTCTGTACCTTATAATTTTAATTAAAAAGAAATCACCAGATGTAGAATGTCTGTTAATATATTTTTTAATTTGGTCGTAACTTGTCATCCCCATAAACCAATTTTGTTAAATATGGTTAAGTAGTTTCTGATATATAGATAGTGAAACCTTTTTATGTATCTCCATTCAATTCTGTTCGTTATTTTTGACATCTATTCGTGACCAGTATTCGGTTGATGTCATCTACTTCTCTTAGTTACTCTGTCTTACTGGTGTCTTGTGTCATGATCTAAATAAGGTTTTGACACAACACACATTTTGTCATTTCTAGATTATTAGAAATGCAAACCTTGATTTATTTGATGTTAATTTTTGTTTTGTTTTAGAAAGCGCTAGACCAGTTTGTTTGCCGTTGGGTGAACATCGAACTGATGAGTTTACTAGAGTAACAGTTACTGGATGGGGAGTTACAGATACACAAACAGGTTGGTTTCAAAGTAATATATTATTAGAGCAAGGAAGTTAGTAGTGAATAAGAATTTTTTTGTCATACCTGCATAGACGGGTTTGACAGTTGAAATGTGTAGTATAAAATAGTATAAAAATACTCTCATCCAGGGATTTATTAATTTTTTAGCGGAAATATTTTTAAATAAGCAATCAAAACGTTAAACTCATTATTTTGCTTAAACTTAAAAAGTTATCTATTTAGAGAATTGACGTCAACAGACAACTTTTTCAGAAAAAAGATACACCCAAAATGAAATAAGCTAAATTAAAATCGGATGATAAGACGTTATTGCAAAAGGAACAAGTAAATCACTGTTTTTGAATATTGTTAATAACTTTTTTATTATTTATTAAAATTCGTTTAAATGTAACTGAACTTAAGGGTTTTATTGTGTTTCAATTGTGTGCAAAAGATGAACAGTTCGGTCGAATACTTTTTGCGAAATTTAATGTACCTATATTATCAAAAGATTTTTTGAAAAATGAGCTAATTTCTAAGGGCGGTCCAGATAATGTGACTGAATGGATCTTATTAATCCGGGGCTTAGTTTTTTTTTGTTAAGACGTATATTAATAACATTTGGAAAAAAAGTTTAAAATAATTATATTTATGTACCCAAAAAATTTAATAATAAATAGCAGTTTTTATTCTTACGAACTCTATGGAATTTAGTTCAAATTGAATGTCAAAAACCATGATAGCTTCTTTTTTAAATTACTGTTACGTCAATTAACCTCATTAACTGCTGAAATTTACCAATCTTATATATGAAAAGAAAGTTTGTAACAAAACTTTTACCCAACAATATTATTGAAAATTGTTTAAACATGAGTGTTGTAAACAAAGAGTAGGGGAGACCGGGTTGTGTTGACTTATTTCTCAATAATTAATTGTTACTGATTTATTTTTTGTATACTCTTAAATTCAAGTATATCAGCTGGTTCTATACTCCTTGGTATTGTACATACATTCTTAATTAGTTCGAGTTCTCCGTAGAAAAAAAGTTTCATTCAAAATTTGACTGCCTTGCCAAATAAGTCAAGTAACCCCTGTTGCGGGTTAGTTGACTAACGGCCTGGGGTTAGATGAGTCAATATTTGCTTAGTGATATCACAAGGGTAATAATAGTGACACAATCCAAAAACAAATTTTTCACAATTATTTTGACCATTGACATTAAAATCCAACAATTAAAAACGAAACTCATAAATGATCATCTGAATCACAATAGATGCACATGAAAAAAGTGATAAGTATGACTTTTGTTCGTTCATTTAATGTGAGCTTATCTGCTGCAATGGTTACACTGAATGCACTCAGTCATCATGATAGGGTTCTTCACATACTTAGCACTCAATTTCACCCTCAGATTCCGAGGATCTAGGGTCATGATGAGCTGCAGACGTAGATGGAATAGGGCTTTCTAATTTTCGTGTTTTTAATGTCTTTGTTTTGGTTGCATGCTGTTTTTTAATGTAAATCTTTCTTCTCTGTCGCGTTCTGCCTTTCTTCCGTAAGAGCGTCTTCTATCAAAGTGTCGGTGAAAATAGCAGTTTGTCTCTTCTTCCGCGATTTCGAATTTTGTCGGAGATTTGGTTTTGGAATTGCTTTATTTCTGCAGGAAAAAGCAATATCAAACTTGCAGGTTCTATTTTTCTATGTTAATGATTTTGCAGACAAATTGTCGTTGACATCTGGAAAATGTTTTAGAATTAAAAGAATTAAAAGTTAAATAGTTAAAATGTTTCTATTGTTTTCGGTAGCGTTTCCTTCTACATTAGCTGGTATAGGTCTGTCTGTAACATATGATGGCAAGAAGTCACTCTCTGTAAAGATACCCTCATTCAGATGACACCTCGCTGTTTTACTGAACCCATCCATTATATTGGTTAGCGTAGCAGCTAGAGGCATGCTCAATTTACAATACCAGGAACGTCAAATATGGAAAATGCCTTACCTGAATTGTTCACCATCCAGCTATCCATAGCCGAATTGTAGTATTTTTTAGGTATCCGTGAACACTTCTATCTAGTGCTTATGCAAGCAGTGCTGAGGAAAAGAAAAACTCTTACTCCGTTTTCCTTACAAATATCTAAGGTTTCGACAGAAAGGTAAGATTCAAGGTTGTCGAGCAGCAAATGTATAGGACGCTCTTTAAAAAATCTTCTGTAAAACAGAAGATGCTTGACAAATTTCACAAAATGTTTTTCTTCCTTTCATCCTGATGGCTTTGCATCGGCTAGGCTTCCGACAGGTGCATCTTTAATAAAGTGGTCCCTGTAGTTTACCTTCGGAAAAATGAAGACCGGAGGAACAGTATGACCACTTGCCAAAACTGGAACAGTGAGAATTACAAGGGTTCCTTTTCTGCGGACGTGAGTTTGCCTATTTGCTTGAAGCCACGTCGTGCCATTATTCTATGCGGCTTCTAAGCAGTTGTAATACCCGTCTCATCAACGTTCCAAATATCCTATGCCTGCAAATTCACACGCTTGCAAAATAAAGACGATTAATGCTCCAGATAGATTAACATTTGGAGAAACATATGCAATATAAGAGTTGCTAATAGTTTCCAAATGCCTCGGTATTACTATTACAATATTAACTTTTAATAATAGTAAATTTTGCTTTAAACATGCATAAAAGAATAAGAGAATTAACAGGAATGAGAAAAACACTTCAAACTAGGCAACTAAGAGATGAAAGGGGTGCACTTATAACAGATATAAACCAAAAAATGCAGAGATGGACACAATATATAGCACAACTTTTTGAAGACAAAGAGAGAACAGAAGCACCAAAAGAATTTAAGGATGATACTGGACCTGACATTATACGAGAAGAAATTGAATATGCAATGAAACAAGCTAAAGGTGGTAAATCTCCCGGGCCTGATGAAGTTCCTATCGAATTACTTAAAATTGTGAATACTGACTTCTATTGATCTTCTTTTGGATCTATTCAATACCGTATATAGAACAGGTATAATACCTAAAGAATGACTCCAATCAACATTCATACTGCTTCTCAAAAAAGCCAATGCAAAGGAGTGCAATGAACATTGCACCATAGACTTAATGAGTCATGTCTTGAAATTGTTTTTAAAAGTAATTCACAATAGAATACATAAGAAATTAGATCACGATACGAAGAAGTAATACACAAATGGGATTTAGGAAAGAACTGGGAACACGAGATGCACTGTTTGCAGTAAGTGTTCTTTCGCAGAGATGCTTAGATATTAATCAGGAAGTATATGCCTGTTTCATTGATTTTAAGAAGGCATTTGATAGAGTGCAGCATAAGCGACTTAAAAAATTTTATTAAATAAAAACATAGACAGTAGAGACATTAGAATCATCTGTAACCTCTATTGGAATCAAACATCAAAAGTGAAAGTTGAAAACGAACTGACCAAGGATATCCAGATTCGCCGTGGGGTCCGCCAAGGGTGTATTTTATCACCCTTGTTATTCAATTTATACAGTGAAGCCATAGAATTAGCGTTTGCCGAGATCAGTGAGGGCCTTATAATAAACGGTGAGCCACTTAATAACATAAGATATGCTGACGACACCGTCCTTCTGGCAGAACACTAGAAGAACTGCAACACCTTACTGAACAACTAAATATATATTGCAACGATTATGGACTAAAAATCAATTAGAAGAAAACCAAGTTCATGGTATTTACAAAAGCACAAAACATCAAAGTTAAGCTAGTACTAGATAATACAGAAATTGAACAAATATCTTCGTACAAATACCTTGGAGCATGGATCACAGAAGATACTGATCAGACAAAAGAAATAAGATGCCGCATTGAAATTGCGCGGTCAACTTTTTATAGAATGAGAAAACTTTTTTGTAATCGTGATATCAATATATCGCTCCGGATAAGAATGCTTCGATGTTATATTTTCTCTACCCTTTTGTATGGAGTTGAAGCTTGGACACTTAAAAAATCCAACACTAAAACCCTAGAAGCATTCGAAATGTGGTGTTACCGACGTATTTTGAAAATATCATGGATGGATCGCAAAACAAACGAACAAGTTCTCTAACAACTAGGAAAACAATGCGAAGTTTTAAATTCCATAAAAATCAGGAAATTGGAATACTTGGGGCACATCATGAGAGGTGAAAAGTACGAACTACTAAGGAATATAATGCAGGGTAAAATCAAAGGTAGAAGAAGCGTAGGAAGACGTAAAATCTCGTGGCTACGCAATCTCCGTGAATGGTTTGGATGCAGTTCAATTGAACTATTCAGGCGAGTAACCAATAAAATTATAATTGCCAGAATGATTTCCAATCTCCGATAGGAGGACTTGAAGAAGAAGAAGAAGAATAGTAAATTTTAATCTATTAATCCATTGTAAAATGTAAACTTAAATGGCAAGTTAAATTTGAGTACTGGGGTTTGTCGACTAAGTCAATAAACCCCGGCATGGCTTTGTCGACAAGCTTCATGCGTCACCCTGTCATTCCGAGGGTTGTGTGATAGACATGCGTTAACTTAGATACGAATAAATCACGTCAAGTCATACTCAATGTATGTTACTTCTCAAAAATATTCAGTGAAATTTGTGACGAACGATTTTATACATAATAATACGAAAATGTTGGGAACAAAAGTAATTACTTACCAAGGATGATTCTAGATTTCTCGTTCTCACCGACACAAAACATAAGCAACCATAAGAGCGATATTTTAAAATGGATGCGCAAGACTTTGCAGTTCAGATGTTGTGTCTATGTTCGACATTTGTTACACATTAGAGGAACTAGAGGCAATTAATCAACTAACCCCTTTAGTCAACTAGCCCCGGTCTCTCCTACTTTTTCTTCCCAGTAGGTAGAGCAATATAAAAGTAGTATTACAAAAATATTTGTATAACAAAAAATCGTATATACAGAGTGGAACCGCCAAATAGAATAAATTCGTTAATTATTAAAGGAATCCGTATTAAAAAAAAAAAAAACGTTTAGACATGTCAATTGGTATATTTAGTTACTCATATTTTGCATTAAAAATTTTTCATACAGGGTGTGTTATGTAACAGTGGCCAATACCAACTTTCTTATTTCAAATACAACCGTATATTATTCATTTTTTCATTTTCCGAGAAAATTCTAAATATATTTCATTTACAATGTCGTTAACTGTTTTGAAAGTATTAAGTTTTTTTTTAGATTTATGCTATAAATTTAATACACATTTGATTTTTTAAATTTTTGTTAACGTTAAATCTCTAAGTGACCAAGTTTTTAAGTTACGAGCAAAATAATGAGTTTGACGTTTTAATTTTTTATTTAGAATAATTCCACTAAAAAATTTATAAATTTTTAGATGAGAGTCTTCTTGTAATATCTCATACTACACATTTCAACTGTCAAACCCGTCTATGCAATTTTGTTGAGTAAAAAGCTAACTTATTTGGCCTAGACTTAAATTAATACTCCGGTCAATATAAACATTTAAACTAAGAAAAAATCCCGGAAAGTCAAATAATGGTGGAGAGCTAAGAATTACCATTACAAATAAAGTTTTAAAAATCCCATCGATCTTATGTTTGCTGCAAAAGTTATTCGAGGTCACAGGTCAAAATTTGAGGTTTTCTAGATTTTTCTCGAAAGCGGTAAGTTTTGTCAAAAACAAAATTTAAACCAAAGTTGTAGACATTAAAATTTTCTACAACAGTCGTCATGATTTTTTTTTCAAGAGATACCAGTCCTGAGATATCGCGATTCTAAGTGTCACATTATATGCACATTAGGTATATACTATTAGGTAGGTGCCACCTATTAGGTAGTGTTCTCGACGCATTTTTTTACCGTGGTTTTCCCTGTAGGCCTATTCCACTAACTGTCATGACAATTTCAGGATAATTTAAGGGAACAATACCCGTCAAGTTCAAGATATTCTTTTATTTTTTCTTCATTCTCTTCTTCTTGTTGGATGTACATAAATTATTCAAATCTGCCTGAGTCATTGATATAATAATTTTGGTTCATTCGCTGGAACTATCATAAATTGATCAAAGATAATCTTTGAACCCGATGATGAGAAATACTACCGTCACTGTCGTAGTAGCCCATAGCCCATAATTTCTGCGTAGATAGTGAAAATATTTATCAAAAGTAACGCTAAAGGTTTCTTCTCGATCCCACACAACGTGATATGTAGTTGGTATCCCCAATCAATAATGTAAGTATCGCTTGTACCATCAACCTCAATATTGAGTGGGTGACAGCAATTGAAAATTGGTGACTTTGTTGTTTTACGCATTCTAGATGCATCGAAAACTGATAAGGGGTAATGGGCTAATTCATACTTAAAATTTTTTTCATCTCATCCTTGAAAGCTTCAATAATACAGGGTCTATAACTACTTGTTCATCGTAAACTTTCACGGTGCTACTCGTAGCTAAAAGAGAGTACTTTTTCAAAGTGTTTTAATCCTATATTAATTATTGTTTCACCTACCATTCTAGATATGGAAGCAATTCCAACTTTACAAGACTGATGGCAATTAATCATATCGTCACCAACAACTCTAGAAGCAATAGATACGATTTTATTAATTTTAGGAAAAGGATCATGTGATGAAAACCAGTCTAGACTTTTTTAAATATCTTTAGCATCTATTTACGCCGCGAACCACTTGCATCTTCCTGCTGATCTGTTATGTCCATTTAAACATTAGCAAGAACTTCCAAACCTCCACATATAGTATTCACTGCGTGTATTCCGTAAACCCATTTACTTATCACACTTTTTTTCGTACTTCTTCCTAGAGAAATGCCACCATCTTGTTTTATAGATTTCATCATAGATTGTGCAATAATCATATCTGTTGAAGTTCCATAACAAAGTTAATCAGAAAGTCAAACAGTAAAAAATTCTTCTGTAAACCTTTGATAAATACATTACATCGTTTAATTGAATCATGTCTTAGCTTAAAGTAAATGCCCAGATGCAAGGAAACATGACAGCATTTCTTTAACGCAGTTCAAATATGCTTGTCAATCTCCCATACGTTCTGCTCTTATAAACTCCTTTGTCATGGGCACCATCCGAAAGTATTGTACCCATAAATGTGCAGTTGGCCCTTTTTTCTAAAATTTAATTAATTTGTTTTTAAACTGATTAAGTAATTGTCCACATATTTAATCAGTTTCTTTAATGACATATGAAAGAATGTTATTTAGAATATCTTCAACGGTAAAAATATTTGCATCTAATACATTATCAGGGGGGAGTCTCTATTGCCATTCGAAAAAATCTTAAAAACAACATTAAATCGTGGACTGAAGTAAATGAACAACTACTAATACTGGAAATGAAAAAGAATGGGCACAATATCGTAATTGTCGGAGTATATGCCCCAAACGAAGATACAAATCCAGAAAGTAAAGACGATTTCTACGACAATATGAATGAAATACTCTCTGAAGTTAAAGAAAACTGTGAAATCTTTATACTAGGAGATTTAAACGGCAGAGTAGGGACAGAAGAAAATAGCAGAGTCGTAGGAAGATATGGAGAACAAATAACCAATGACAACGGAATGCGTCTTAGAGATTTTTGTGAAATAATGTCTCTCAAAATTATGAATGGATTTTTTCATCATAGAGACATCCACAAATTTACATGGATACAACCTACTAGGAATCTGCGCTCGATAATCGACTTTGTAATCCAACGTCAAACTTCCCAGCTGAAAACAACTGACGTAAGGGTATACCGTGGATCAGAATGTGGATCCGACCATCATTTACTTATGGCCAATGTGATAGTTACCTATCGCAAAAACAATAACACTCAGGTACAGAATATAGAAAAGGGACAAAAAGTAACATCTCCTAAATATAACCTAGAAAGCTTAAAAGAAGATTCAACAAAATTTCTTTACAAATTACGACTGGCCACAAAATTACAAAATGTGGATCGAGAAAATATAACAGCGGAAGAATTATACCAACAACTTAAAAAGTACATTCATGAGGCTGCAAGTGAAGCTTTGGGGTATAAAGACAAACATGAAACAAAAAATCAAGAATGGTGGTCGGAGAATATGCAAACGTTAGTAAACAATAAGAAAACTGCTTATCAGAAATGGATGTCAACGAGAAAGGAGGAAGATCACAAGGTATATACGAAATTAAATCGAGATGTAAAAAGAGAAGTAGTGAAAAGTAAAAATGAGATGTGGGATCGAAAATGTGCAGAGGTGGATAGGTATATGGGTGGAACAAGAGTTGGGCAAGCGTGGAAGGTGATAAAGTCTCTCCGGAGGGAAGGAAAGGAAAAATCTAACTTAAAATTAATAGATCTGAAACAGTGGAAACAGCATTATGAGGTCTTATTGACAGAGGATAGACGTAAATTCCAAGATATCGAAATGGAAGAAATATCTGAACATACACAAATAATTGAGATAACAACCGGAGAGTTAAGCGATGCCCTCAAAAGATCGAAAAACGGTAAAGCAGCAGGACCTGGAGACATCCCAATTGAGTTGGTAAAGTATGGACCAAAAATATTACACGAGATGATGGTTAAACTATTTAATAAATGCTTAAAAGGACAAAATATCCCTGATGATTGGAATGTTGGATACATCAGCTCAATATACAAAAAAGGGGATAAACGCAATTGCTCTAATTATAGAGGAATAACTGTTACTAGCTCAGTTGGGAGGTTGTACGGTCGAATAATAAAAAAACGAATTGAATCAGAATATGAAGACATAGAGGAACAAAATGGATTTCGGGCAGGAAGATCGTGCATTGATAATATATTCGTTCTGCAGCAGGTAATCGAAAAACGGAAGGCAAGGAATCTATCTACCCACCTATTGTTTGTAGATTTAGAGAAGGCATATGATACGGTACCTTTGAAAAAACTATTTTATACATTGACGAAAGTAATTCTCAGTTGAGAGTATGTGGATGCTATCGCAAATATATACAAAAATGCAAGAAGTGTCGTTAAAGAAGGAAACTTTATATCTGAATCATTTCCAATAACCAAGGGGCTTAAACAAGGATGTTGTCTGTCTCCGACCCTGTTTAAAATATACATTCAATCATCGCTAGAGCAGTGGAGAAAACAAGTATCCGGAATGGGAATAGACATAGGCGGTGGTGAATGTCTAACAGCTTTATTTTTCGCAGATGATCAGGTAGTCGTAGCGAATGACGAGGAAGACATGGACTACATGTTTAGAAAACTAAAGAAAGAATATGAAAAATGGGGCCTCAATATGAATATGGCAAAGACAGAGTATCTTAAAATAGGAGATGGTGAAGAAGATCCAGAGTTAGAAATTAGAAACACAAAAACATGCAATGAATATAAATATCTCGGATCTATAATATCTAAAGAAGGCACTACCCAAAGAGACATCGAAAACAGAACACAGCAGGGAAAAAAAGTGGTAAACATTCTAAACTCTCTACTTTGGTCTAAAGATATTAGACAAGAAACGAAATTGACAATCTATCGAACCTTGGTAGAGCCAATTATGACTTATGGGGCAGAGGTTTGGCAGATAACGCAGAAGGATAGAGAAAGAATAGAAGTAGTAGAAATGGATTTTCTAAGGAGAGCGTGTGGTATATCCAAAAAAGATCACATCAGCAATGAAGATATTAGAAGGAGGACAAATACTGTATAGTCCAGTGTAGATAGAATTGAAACGAGACAACTAGTGTGGTATGGTCACGTGAAACGAATGAATGAAGATAGATGGCAAAAGAAAGCTTTAAATTACATACCACAACAAAGAAGAAGAAGGGGAAGGCCTTCAGTTGCCTGGGAAGAAAATGTACGGCACATAATGAGAGATAGAGCCATCAGAGAAGACGAATGGATGGACAGAAAACGATGGCGGTCGAAATGCGAGAAACGGCGGAGGCTGTAGGAACCTCGCTTATATATATATATACATTATCAATAGCAAGTTGTTTTAATATACTTAATGCTAAAGTGAGTTGAAGTATTGTATGAGCTCGAATTGCTCTCACGTAAGCATGATCATTAAACATTTTCTCTTAGACCCAAGGCCATGTGGGCAGAGGCGATTAAGTTAGGGACTGACTATTACTCTTTTGAATTAATGTTTTCAGAATAGTATAATATATATATATATATATATATATATATATATATATATATATATATATATATATATATATATATAAGAGACACAAGTAGGTATGTATACTTTTGTCTTAAGTACCTGATATGTATACATGTGGCTTATATGTACATATCATGTATAATGTGACTCTTAGAATCGCGATATCTCAGAAATGGTAACTCTTTGGTTTAAAGTTTTTTTTTATAAGACTTACTATTTTCGAGAAAAAAAACTAAAAAAACCTCAAATTTTGACCTGTGACCCCGAATAGCTTTTGTAGCACACATATGATCGATGGGGTTTTTTGAAAACTTTATTTGTAATGATAAACACCAGCTCTTCACCAATATTTGGCTTTCCGGAAATTTTTGTTATTTGACCACTAAATTTATGTCTAAATTGACCGGATTATAAGGTTTAGTAAAGTTTATAATGATATTGCTCTATTTACTTTTTAGGAGCTACAAGTGATATACTCCAAAAAGTTGATTTACCAGTAGTCGACTTAGATCATTGTAGAAATGTATACAAAAATCAAAGTCGAGCTCGCATTACCTACAAGCAAGTTTGTGCTGGAGGTAAAAACAATCAAGATTCTTGTCCCGGTGATAGTGGAGGACCACTTCATGTTGCCAGAGTGATTGATAATTCTGCTCGTTACATCCAACATGGTGTTGTATCTTTTGGACCCCGTGAGTGTGGCTTAGAAGGTTATCCAGGAGTTTACACACGGGTGGCTTATTACATGGACTGGATATTAGATAATATTAGACCTTAGGTTTATATAATTTTATTTACTCTTTTTAGATAAGAATGGATATTTGGTTGTAAATGACATGCTAAATAATGTACCATTTCATTATCAGAATACAAATTTCTAACGCTAAAAAGCAAATTAAATGTGATATATTTTATTAGAGTTATTAAAAATATTGAATTTGTATAAATGATCTTTTTCGTGTTTTTATTTTAAATTTAGACTAAGGACAAATATATGTAGTGGTTTAGAAGTTTATTATCAGCTGGTTGATTACAAAACACTTAAAACAATTGTCATTTTTAAAGTTATTTGCGTTTAATACTTGTTTTGCGTAGTTGTCTGAATTAGACATTCCTTTAAGTGTCCCTCTGTTAGGTAATTTTGATTGATATCTAAATTTGCTTTACATATATGTTTCTTATATGTTTTTATTTTTAAAAGAATTTTTTACTATAAAATATAATGTTTTTGGATAGTATTTTTGAAACAGAATAAAACAAATGAAACCAAATATAAGCTCTTTATTTAACACTTTGCGGCTTTGTGGCTTCACGGTGAAATCAGCTTTAAATAATTTTTTTCCTACTGCCCGAGTAATCGTACGCTGGGACCACCAGACGGAATGTGATGTATATGTCGTGAAGATGATACACAAGGGAATGAAAGTGAGGTTATTTATTGTTGTAAATAAATGAACATTCTTCTACCGCTAAAATGTATGTATTATGTTAAATTGTTGACTAGAAGACGTATGTATGTATTACCGTATTAAGTCTTTATGATCTATGTAGATAACTAAGTGAATTTTAATATTTTGATTGGTGGTTCCAATAGGTGCCACTAGGCCGATCAGTAACTAATAGGTATGTTTTGTTACACAACTCCAAAATGAAAAGACGTCTTGATTTAAATAAAACAAGTAATGACGCTTACGCTTTACTATAAGATATCCCATCGGATGGATCTGATCTATCCGAGTTACCTATTTTAGATAAACACAACGATATTTCAGACAATGAAGACAGTGAGCATGATAGTGATGGTAAAAATAAGGTATCAGTTGTTATTCTTTTTTGTTAGTTTTAAATGTTCCTGATACTTTAGAGACTTTCCTCGAGACTTACTTCATTTGTTTCGTGAGAACCTGATGAATACACTTCTTTCCTAAACTAATTTATATGTAGTCCAAGAAAATAACAAAAACTCCCACAACAGTTGAAGAAATAAAGTGTTTTTTGGGAATAAACCTTTTGATAGTTGTGAAGAAGTTGCCCAGTTATAGAGATTTCTGGTCTGCATATTTTGTTATCAGGAATCAATTTATTTCTTCATGTATGTCGCGTGACAGATTTGGATGGTTGCTTACTTATCTTCACATAAATGACAATTTATTACAACCTAAGAAAGGTAATGGCAATTATGATAAACTTTAAAAAGTTCGGCCATTACTAGAGCAACTTTCAACTACTTATAAAAGTTCATTTTATCCCAGCAGGCAACAACTAATAGTTTAGTACGCCACTAAACCAGTAGTATGCCACTACAATAAAAGTAGTTTACGCCAATATATGCCGATAAAGCCCATAAAAAGAAGATAAAAGGTATGGGTACGTGCTGATCAGTCAGGATATGTTTTACAATTCCAAATATACACTGCAAAAGTAAAAGATGTAAGATAGCAAAACCACGGGACAAGAGTAATAAAAGATCTTACAAGAGATTTAGTTGGAAAAAATTATAAAGTTTATTTCGACAACTATTTAATTCTGTTGCATTACAATGCGATTTACTAAAAGACAAAATCTACGCATATGACACAACTCGAAAAGATAGAAAAGGTTTTCCAAATGAACTTCACACAAATAAAAAAATGAAAAGGGGTAACTTAAACTGGAAAATGATTGAAGACGACATGCTAGCTTTGCAATGGATGGATAAAAACCCATTTATTTTCTAAGCAATTTTCACAAACCTGAAGAAAATGTCGCTGTGAAGAGGAAAGAGAAAGATAGGACATCAGTAGAAATTAATTAAAAGCAATTAGTACAAGATTACAACAAATATATGAGCTTCGTAGAAAAGTCTATGTATGTTAGTATCTTGCTACGATATGATCTATTTATTTAAATATTTATTTATATATCTACTATTTCAGGAGCCCAAAGTAAAGTTGGTATCTCGACAGGGGATCATTAAAGATAGACAATCTGACGTGGCCGTATACGTAGTGAATCGAGGAGCTGGCATTACCAGATACTTTGTTAAGAATGGTTATGTTAACGTATATGTCGGAAACCTGGTAGTATATAATGTTTTACCAAATATCCCACTTCGAGTATATGAAGAGTACATTAACTCGATTATGCAAGAGGCTGCACCGGTCGTCATAGCTGGTGACCTGAATGCGAAGCATTGTTCATGAAACCCACGAGTGCAAGATGGGAGAGGGAAATACCTATTATAATGGATCCATGCCATGAGGTTTACCGTGTTAAATGACGGTAAGGCCTAAATTCGTGAGAGGTAATAGTTAGTCCTTTCTGAACATCACACTGGCTTTAACGACATTTCTAAACAGGGTCATAAGCTGGACTGTTTTGAAAGAAAAATTGCTCAGCTTACACAAGTATGTGAATTAATTACTATTTATAACTGGGAATAAGCCACAATTAAAGATAAAAAATACGTTTATTGACGTTTCAATTTCCAATTCGGAAATCGTTCTCAAAATACAAACAGTAAATTAAACAAATTTTGTTTTTTGTTTAATTTAAAACAAAAAACAAAATTTGTTTAATTTACTGTTTGTATTTTGAGAACGATTTCCGAATTGGAAATTGAAACGTCAATAAACGTATTTTTTATCTTTAATTGTGGCTTATTCCCAGTTATAAATAGTAATTAATTTACAATGCCACAAGAAAATAGCTTCAGAACAAGTATGTGAGTTTTGAAATAGCTAGCAAAAGACAGAAACGTAAAAATGGGGATATCAATCTAAAGAGATGTTTAAATGAGGAGGTTTTTATAGATGCCTTTGGCTTGATTGGTCCAGGATGTGAGGATGTGTGTGAGTTAATTGAGGGTCTGAGTGATGCATAGGAGTTGGCTTATGTAAGAACACATGGAAAAGAAGGTATGAATGAAAACAACCATACTGGTGGAACGAGCAACTTTGAAAATCTAAGGATAAATTGCATGAGAGTAAAAAGAGAGTGTAAGAGGTTAAGAAAAGTACAAGCAGTAGATTTGAAAGAGAGAATAAATGAATTAAATCGAATGCAAAATGAATACAGGAATGAGATAAGAAGATATAAGAAAGAAAGGTGGAGTAACCCTCTTTAGGATCTCAAAAGGAATATCTGAGGACAGGGCTTCAAGATTGTCTATACCGAATTGAAGGAAAAAAGACACCCTACCCGCTGCCCGAGGAGGAGAAACTCCGTTTATTACGGGAACTCTTTCCTCAGGTGGAGGATAGGAGTGAAAGGGATATTGGTTTCGTAGATGCGGAACCTTTCACTGAGTTGGAACTCGGTGAGGCTGTTGGATGGATGAAGATCCGAAAAGCATGCGACATAGATGGAGTCACGCCGAAGACAGTAAGACTCGCCGCACTAAAATACCCGCAGGTTTTTCTGAGATTGCTAAACAAACTGTTTGAACAACAGCAGTTTCCAACAATGTTGAAAGAAGCTAAGGTTGTACTTATACCGAAAAGTAAAAGTGAAGAAGAAGAGGTACGATTTTGGTACGAATGTGCCTTCTTAGTTCGATAGCTAAATTGTACGAACAGCTTATAAAAGGCAGCCTTGAGCGAGAGCTAGAAGAACAGCATGCGCTGAGTGACCGCCAATATGGTTTTAGAGCCAAAAGGTCCACCATAGCTACGGTCACAGAAGTAACCTTTTTAGTCACGCAGGACACAAAGAGATGGGGGCTCTCATCCTGCTTGACATCAAGGATGCTTTTAATACGGCATCATGGGAAAAAATCATGTCCAGACTGAGAGAATTGGGCGTTAGTGAGTACCTGGTCAACGTAATTAAGAGAAACTTTACTAACAGGTCCATAAGAGAAAAAGACACCAGCATCAGTTTGTCGCATTAGTAGGTGGATCAGAGAGAACGATCTACAGCTAGCGGCTCAGAAAACTGAGATGTTAGTTCTCAAAGGGACCTGGGAAATATATTGTAACGGCTAGCTCATTAATTGCACATTGAAACCCCTCAGGAGTGTTGTTCGGCATAAACTAATTAAATTTGAGAAATCGGTAATTATTAATAAAATAATTTTTTAACACATATCTTTATTAATTTATACGTTAATAAAATAACAAATCAAAATGTAATAACAATTAAAAATTGAGGTTCTAGCAACACAGAATTAGGCATCTACATACAAAATTCAAAGAAAGAAAGAAACTTAGCTTAACTCTATGAAGAATCCTGCTGTTGCTCTCTTCTCAACTCAAACCATAAACTATTTGCAAAAACCATGCCTCTAAACCAAAACCATATGGATTTTCTTGAATCCAAAAACCATGTGGATTTTCAAAACAAAACAAAGGTAGATTTTCTTATACCAAAACCAAGGTCAACGTGAATTTTCTTTAACCATAACCAAGGTCAACGTAGATTTTCTTTAATCATAACCAAGGTCAACGTAGATTTTCTTTAACCATAACCAAGGTCAACGTGAATTTTCTTTAACCAAAACGAAGGTGGCTAGAAAAACAAAAGCGGATAAAAAATTCGTCATGGCACGAGTTTTGTCCAACAACAGAAGAATTCTGGCAAGCGGAAAGCTCTTCTTTCTAAGAACTGCATACCGATCCCGAACTCTCTGATGTTGCCAAAACTCACAAATTAATAATTGCAATTGATAGATTAATTTTTAAATGAAAAACGAAAAAGGGAAAGTTGTGCGATTAATGCCAGTGATTTATATTGAATTATTATTATTACAGCAAAGGTAAAAAGAAAATAAAAATTGTAAGCAGTTTTAAGTACTAGCGTACACAAAATTATACGAAAAACTAACAGTGCTAATGTTCTTGATTAATCTATTAAAATATGTTGTCGTTGTAAAAAGAACAAGTATTAAACTTACCCAGACTGTTGGAAGTTTCTGACCACGAATATTTATTTTTGACTACCTTGTCGTTTGCTGGATGTATAATCTAGGAATCCATGATTGTACGGAAGACGCTGGTCATATGTTTGTCTGGACGGAAAACATTGCAAAAAGAGGAAGTGATGAAATTGCATCAATACTCATAAAATTTGTAAGCACAAAGATAGTTGAAGTAGAACATCTCGTTTTCTTCACGGATAATTGTCCCGGGCAAAACAAAAACTGGCTTTTAATGTCTTTATGGTTCCAGCTAGTGAAGGAACAAAAGTTTAAGTCTATTACACACCATTTTTTAGTCAGCGGACACACTCACCTTCCCTCCGACAGGGATTTTGCTCTTATAGAAAAACGACATAGAAAGTATGCTCCGCTTGTGTACTCTCCTGAGGAGTGGCATAAAATTATAAAAGAATCTAATAAAAAGAAGCTCTTCAACTTAACTGTTATGAAGCAGGAAGATTTCCTCAATGTACAACCACTCTTAGAGAACATTAAAAAGAGTACTCGCACTGATGACCAGCAGCCTTTGGATTTTTCCAATGTTTTTTCCCTTTTATTCAAGAGTGATAACACAAAAGCATTTTACGTTAAGCATTTTGTGAATGGTACCTACAACCCCGTTACTGTTGTCAAGAAGGGGCGTCCAAATGTGCTTACTGTATCTGCTTTACAACAGAAAAATGAAATCGAAAATGTGAGGTCATTATTACCCTTCATTCCTATACATTCCTTCAGTTTATCATCCCTTCTACAATAGTTTACGAGAGGATGTCAGTCCTGATGTTGCTGATGAGGTCGCCGAGCTCGTTGATTAAATAGGATTTTGGGTATATACTATTAATGTAATAATGTGACAAGACACATTTTTTTTAAGTAAAGATCGTTTTTTTCTCAAGTTTGGAGTAATTTTATTAATATTGTTGTAACTATAGTTCCATATGGCATGATGCATCCGCATATCTAAACTAAAACAACAAAAGTTGTTACTGGGTTTTTTAATATTATTTTTAACATTCAAAGTCAAATATCTCACTTTTACCTTTTTGAGGCTTGTCATTGTTTCACATTAATCCCTTCAATTATATTACTGCAATTCGCAGTAGTCCCATCAACATGCGTTTCCCTGATAACTAAATTTTTTGGTAATAATAATTTTCCTTATCTCTTTCTGTCCTCCCATTTGCAACCAATTAATATTTTATAAAACTAATGTGATATAAATCCCCTATATGTATTACCAAACAATCTAAAAAATTTTTTGTATTCGTTTATTAATTGTATCTATGATGTGGCATTTTTATAAATTTTCATGCGATTTTTTTATAAATTTTTATTCATTTTTATGAATTTTTACAAAAATTAGGAATGTGTACATGCAGTCAAATTAGCTTGGTTTAAGCCAATACGATTTCAGTAAAAATCGTTATCGAATGATATTCAATTAACAGAAAAAAAATATAAAAAATAAATAAAATACAATGTATATAAATATTACACAGACATAATAGACCATACAGAGACTTTCTTCATTCTAGCTTCAGATATTTTTCTTTCTTCTGCATCAGTTGATCCATCCCACTTTTGACGGACTCCAGAAGCAAAGAGGGCAAACAGTATACTTGGAACAATATACATCATAGAGGCTATTATAAATACTATTCGCCATTTAAGTTTATTTGTCTAAAATAAATAATAATAATAATTAATATTATATTAATATTATAATTAATTTTATATTATATCAGAGAGAACTTCCACTATAAAGCGAAGAGAGGAAAAATTCTCTTCACTTTATAGTAGAAGGTGTGGAGGTTGCACCAGTTCAATCGATTAATTACCTGAAAGTCTGGTTGCCGGAAGAACTAAGGTTCTTCCTAAAGAACTAAAAAAGCTAAAAGAAGGGTTCTAAATGGAGTTTAGTTTATCCATCGGTGGTAACCTAGGCTGTGTAGAACCCTGTGTGGTGTAGCATCCTCAACACTGCGAAATACGCTAAACTGATGGAGACTTCGCAAAGGCGAATACTCCTCAGGGTATCTAGCGCATATAGGACGGTTTCAAATGAGGCTCTATATGTCATTAGATCGGTGATACCGATCGTTTTGTTGTGCAAAGAGCGAGTGAGGGTGTATGCGAGGAAGATTGATGGAAATTTAGATGAGAATGAAAGAGAAAGAACGATAGAAGAGTGGCAGAGAGAATAGGCGAATGATGGGGGAAAGGCAAGGTGGACGAAGGAGCTTATTCCCAATCTGAGACCGTGGTCGAAATGTAAGTTCAGGAAACTAGACTACTTCTTGACGCAGTTTTTGACCGGACATGGTAGTTTTGGCATCTTCACAAATAGAATAGGCAAATCGGCCATCTACTGTTTGTGGGGTAACGGACGCTCCCACCCACATTTTTAACTGCCAAATGTGGGCAAATGAAAGGGTAAATTTTGAGAGACGGAAGTTTTTAGTTTTTTATTTTAGTTTTTCATTGTGTGTCAAGACCACATCTCTGGAACGGTAGTTAAGGTTTTAGCTAGAACACGGTTAATCCGGCACTACCCTGGAGTCTTCTGGCTCAATATCCTACTCGGCCGAAAGATACCAGGGTGTTCTGCTCCGTGACGTTAAATGTCCAAAATAGATTTCCCCCTCCGCTGCCTGGCAGAATTCAAATATATATCTATATATATATATATATATATATATATATATATATATATATATATATATATATATATATATATATGTATATATATATGTATATGGTTTCAGTGGTTTTTCAGGTTTGACGAGTTTTGGTTTTTAGAAAAACCATTGTTCTGGCGACGTGTCGGCAATGTCACACTTGCCATTGTCAAGTCAGATTAGTTCTGCTTAGAACTGATGGTATCTGCCTTGATTTCTCATTATATGTCCCAACTACTGCAGCTTACAGCCCTTCACGATGTTGACCAAATCCGCAGTTGTGATCATCCTGTGTAAGAATGAAATTTTTAAGGGAGCAAAGAGCATCGTAACTGCTGCAATAAATCAGTCTGCCTACAATACTTCAATCCAACGTCCTCTATTCTATAAATACGTTTTGGGATTTTTGCTGCTTTTTTTTTTCAGATATGTTTGTTTTCTTTCATGTAGGTATTGCGTTTATATTATTGTAAATGAAAAGTTTTTTTTATTAAACTGTATTTAAATGACACACTAACGATATTTTTAGTATATATACAGCATATAAAATAAAAAATTTCTTATATATTTTACTTTTTATACCTTTCTTAATATTGCCGTCTAACAAACTGCACCTTATCATTTGTGTAACATTTTTTCACCTTACCGATTAAGGGTTAGCAAACTCGTCGAAATCCAAAATTATAAACTTTAGAAAAAACTTATAGGGTGTATGCTATGTAGGAAACATAGATGCTATACATTTAAATCTGTGAGTGAAGTAAAGTACCTTCAGACTCGATAATTACTTGGAATCAATAGGCTTTGAAACTTAGCGAATGAAGATATCTACAGACAGTTAAGCAGGGACGTTATGGGGACTTATAGAAGCCCCAAAATAGACTCTAGGCTAGCGCGGGAATGTCACGAAGAACTCGATAGACTGGCGTAACATAAGTGTCACACTGGTATATATATGGTATATATAAAGGATCAGTTGTTATAAAATATTAAGGTCCAGAGCCGGCCTCCGGAATGCAAAAAAGCACAGTCTACGAGATCTATGTGTAGGGTGGGAATGTGGATAATTTTAGCGTCACAAACCGACAAGACCCTTACAAGGGTACCTTGACCAAATAAAATATCTAATAAACGTTCTTAATTCAAAACATACAACTTACCTCATCAGTACCTACAATGAACTGAACTGATAATGGTGCAAGAATCGATAAACCGCTACCGCAGCTATTACAGATTGCCTGAAGGGTCCCAGAAAAATTCGGTGACAAATCAATGTGATTTAATGTATATCCTGCAGTAGCTGCCGATTGTATTCCTACAGCACTGACTAACATAACAACTGATAGAGCAATAGCACTTTCAGGCAAAAAACTCAGTACCAATAATGATGTTCCAGCTCCAATACCAGCTAAAAGAGAGAAAATTATAATTTATGCAGATAGTAATTGAATTATTAACTTTTAGGGGGCGTAGGAAATTTCGACACTAAGCAGGTAGCGACTAAAATTTAATGGCAGTTTTCGACACCAGCCCCAATTCCCGTTTTTATCTTACAGGTATATTCGACACCAAATAAATATAGCTGCGACATAAATAAAATACCATAATTAATTAATTTATTTATTTTAATAAAAGTAATGTGTATTTTATTTCTTTATAACTGCAATAATATCTAAATATAATACAACTAGTACCTAATTTTTGTACATCTTACCGTTAATATACTTGTATACAATGATTTATTTGCTATTATAGGAATGATAAGATACAGCTTTTATAAAATCTAACCTACGTATTTGTTGGGATCGTAGTTTATCCATCATTTTCTCCCAAAATGCCAATTTAGCCTTAACAGTAGTATCTTTGATATTTGCTGGTATGTGTAAACTATTTATTTTGACATAAGTGTCTACTTGAAATTCTTTTAACTTTTCAATAAAAATAAAAATAGAAGGATGTATTGAATAAAAAGAAGAATTAAATCTCGAATGACAGGATTCACAGGCATTTGTGGTCCTCGCAATAGACGGATTCTGATTAGACCATATGTGTGGTGGAAATAGAGCGCTATCGAAAATGTAATTTTCCAGTAAATAATCTGCATATATATCAAGTGTTGCGTTTATAGGTTTATATGACATTAAATCATAAAGAAAGCATTCTTCAACTTCTGCTGGATTTAAATAAGTTAAACCAAACATATGCCTTAACCATTTTCCAATTTCTGAATTTGTATCCTTATATTCTTGTACCAAACCCAAAGATTGAATTTTTTTAAACCAGTTTTGGTGTAAGTGAAAACGGCATCCACTAATTTTTGCATTGGGCCACATATACAATAAAGCACAGTGAATTGCTTTTTCAAAGTCCACAAATATTTCAGTTGGCTCTAATAATAATTGAAATGTTTCAAAAATCTTAGACCTTAATAAAGAAAATAAATTTTTGTATGTCATTGACAATTCGTCCTTTAACAAACAGTATGCTAAAGGAACATAATGTCCATTTTCCAAGCCATGTATAGTAAATAATTGTAGAAAATATTTGGTACTGTATGAAAATGTACCATCCATATACAAAGTTTTTAATTTACACATCAAACGAATATTTGTCTCGCATGAAAATACAATTACATTTAATTCAGGATGATTTAAAAACAAAAAACTTTCATTGCGACAGGTCTTAGGAGAATAATTACTAACCGCGTTATGGACTTCTGACATGCTTCTTGGTAACGGACCTGGTAACAGTTTACGACGACAGTTGTAAATGTTCTTTCTTATGCTAGCTATGTCAGGAACCGTCAGCAAATTGGCATCACACTCAGCAACAGCAGTTCTTGTAATTTTGGCAGGCTTTTCCGATATGTCCTCTTGGGCTTTACTTTTACATGTATTGGTTACCATCTTTACTTCAAGCTTTTTTGGATCGGCTTCATGATTATGTACCAAATCACTTCTTGTGATGGTGAAGTCCTCACAGCCTATTGTAAACACTTTTGCGGAACACTTAGTGTTTCTTTGGATGCAGCGCCAAAATATCTTGCCGCTTTTTAACACTTTCTATTTCGAGAACGAATGAAACTCCACCACTAATAAATCTCGACCACGGGAACTTTTTATCAAACTCATTTTTTAAATATCCGTATACGTGCACAAGTCACAACTGAAATAATTTAGTCACAAGTTCAGTACAACTGAAATAATTTAGTCACAAGTACACAAGTGCCACGCCCCCCGCGCGCCGTGACAATAAATATTGGGAATACCCACTTGTCCTGCTTGGGTGCAATTGTCCATCACCGCTAATTACCTACCTACCTGCTTTACGCCGCGGTGTCGAAATTTCCTATAATAAAATTTGACCCTTCGATTACCCCAGGTACAAAGACAATTTGGTGTCGAAGCTAAGTTTTTGGTTAAATATATTAAAGTTAAAAATTATGTTTAACTAGCGTATTCGGCTGAATATTCTAAATTTTGACATTTGTTTGGGCAAAATTTTTTTGGTCATAACGAGACTACACTTAAAATAGTTCCAAAACTACAAGAAAGAAATTTGAAAATAAGGACATTGTCTTTTTCTATACTATTCTGCGCTTCTAAAATCTTATTTTCATTGACTATGTTTTAGTGCAATACGTGAATAGCCATATGCAGCCCTTGTTTCAGAAGTCAAAACGAGATCTCTCTTACCGAAAGGTATTTGGTAAGTTAAGGAATATAATAATTTTTTCTGGAACAGAAAATAAGTAGATTCACAGTTGTCACTGCCGGTCCCAAGCCTTAATAACAAAGGAGGGTTGCAAAACACAAAAGCCCAGCATAAAGCCTCGGAAAGGTTTGATTTGAGGAGTAAGAGACGAACACGGAAAATTATTTTAGGCACTTTGGCTTAAGGAATTTTGACCAAAATAAATAAAGTTCCCTTTGCAACGAAGAAATTAAATCGCGTAATACTAAATCGCGTACAACAGGGCGCGGCTATGCCCATTTATAAGGGCTTATTCGCGATGAGCGAATACTTGGAGGAGACACGAGAAACGATCGTGCGCGTGAAGCGGTAAAATCTTGGACAGTTTATAACTACTATCATTGAACAAAATAGGATTTAGCAAATTTTGTAATATAAATTGTAAAAATACAACAAGAAATATTTAATTCAAGTTCTAGTCGTATTCAAATTTATAAACAAAAATGAATGCAAAGAGAAAAGTTAACTTCTAATATAAATAACAATAATTATTGTATTAAATAAATAAGTTTAAGTCATTTTATTTGTAGTTTACTAAAAACTTCGCTGATCTATGCTACTAGGTGTCGCTCTTTCAAAATGTTTACTTTTTAACAACATATATTATCTTTAATGTTCAAATGATGAATTCTAAACGTAAAAAATATAGTTATCTATTTTAACAATTAAAAATTTAATAAACATTTTCCGTAGTTAAATATTGATATAAATTACAATAATTAATGTAGTAAATTAACAAGTTTGGGTCATTTTATTTATTGTTTACGTAGGAGTAATAAATTAAAAGTGTTAAGTTTCGCTGATCTACGACACTAGGTGTCACTCTTCCGAATTTGCACATATCGAATAGGCAAGGCAACGAAGCACTTCTTCTTCAAGTTCCACTCCTATCGGAGATTGGAAATCATTCTGGCATCCAAACCATTCACTGAGATTGCGTAGCTACGAGATTTTACGTCTTCCTGCGCTTCTTCAACCTTTGATTTTACCCTGCATTATATTCCTTAGTAGTTCGTACTTTTCACCTCTCATGATGTGCCCCAAGTATTCCAATTTCCTGATTTTTATGCGAAACCCTAAGCCTATCAATTGTCTGCAGTGAGATGGAATTACTTCATGGAGGTAAAATGACAATTGCATTTTGTGCATAAGGAAAATGCATTTCGAAAAAGCGTAAAAAACGAAAAATTTCTAACTCGGCAAATATCGACAGGAATGAGGCCAATTTTGTTATTCGTGGGTCTTTAAATACAGTATACAGTTGTTACTCGGAAATTTTCGAGAACTCTGAACACGACTATTATTATGATGACAATAGTCCTTAAGCTACTTGGTGTCTAAGGTGGACCTAGTCCCCTGAACTTTTATATTATTTTTTTCGAAATCAGTCAAAAATCATTACTCGGAGACTTTGGGGTTTTTTTTTGGCTTAAGGGTAAATACCCACACAGCCAGACACAAATTTTTAAAAACAGATACAGGGATTACACAGGGATTACACTCTTCTCGCCCAGGGGCCGATCAGGGCATTTTTATAAACGATAAAAGGTAGGCCTCGGACAGATAGGTATGCATACATTAAGGAAAGACATAAGGAATTAACAGAGGTGGTTGTATTTGTATATTCGTTGTTCTGACGAAAGACAGCAAACAATCGTAAATTTCTTTTTTATCTAAAGCAAGAAGATGCAGTATATTAAATGGGTTTTCAATGTTTAATTTTAGAAGTTTACTGAAAAGCTCATTAGATTGAGCGCTATATTTTAAACAATCAAAAAAGATGTGGTCAAGATCACCGATTTTATTACAGGCTTCGCAAAGATCACTCTCAAGTTTTTTTTTTTATTTAAACATACAAAACCCACATCAACCACCAAGGGTTATTAGTGGGGGACATACACAGTAGTACAGTTTGTTAAATTAAAGTTTATTATAAATGTTTATGTCTTTTAGAAACTGCAATAAATCCGAGATATTTGTCGTAAGCGCACTTCTCAGGTTTCCACTAATTCCTCGGCATGTTCTCTGAGGTTGGAACTGCGGACAGTCGACTATCAGATGCTTCACCGTGAGTTGAGTAGAGCAGTAGGTACAAATTGGAGCTGGTTCTTTATTTAGAAGGTGTTGGTGTGTTAGTATTGTGTGGCCGATTCGAAGACGATTTACGATTACTTGATCTCTTCTTTCCTTGTTGTGGTAGGCTGGAGTCTACTCGAGGCTTTATTGTTTTCAACTTAGAGTCTGTTGCATCCCAGGTTGCTTGCCATAAATTTATTATATGATTCATGGACTGTCGTTTATGGTCGGTGTGGGGATATTTAGTAATTTCTGGAACATTTTCATTTTTGATGGATTTTAATGCTAATTGATCAACTTCCTCGTTGTCAAGTATTTTTATTTTAAATAAATGTGCTGGATAACATGCGTGACCAAACTTCATTCTGCTGATAGTAGTTATACTTTTTCGACTGTAATCGTACTCATTGTACCAAGGTTTTCTCCTTAATTTGGTTTCAAGTCTGGTGTAACGTGTTGGATTTGTGAAGCTGTACTCTTGCCATAAATAGGACCATTTCTTCATCATTCTCTGTTTTGCTATGATTATTTGTTCGTCTATAGTTAATTCGTAATTTATTTGTTCCCCCATTACTATGCTTTCTTTGGCAATTTGATCTGCAATTTCATTGTTTGTTATTCCTGCGTGTGCTTTGACCCAGAAGAATTTTATATATTTATTCTGATCTTGTAATTGTTTAAGTATTGCTTGGATGCTAAAAATAATATCATTAGTTGTGTTTGAGTTTGATTTTAAAATTTTAAGAACGGAAAGTGAATCGGAAAAGATTATAGCATTCTGATCCTCTTCCTGATAAACATATTCTAGTGCTTTTAGAATTGCTATTGCCTCAGCTGTGAAAATAGATGTGTTTTTGTGTAACTTGTATTTTTTCTGTATACGTTTAGGTATTACGAAGGCGCAACCTGTACCATCGGTATTTTTTGATCCATCAGTGTATATAGTGACGTAATTTGGATGTTCCTCTAAAATTTGATTTATGACTATAGTATTAAATGATGCTAACTCCGAATAAAGTGGTATATTCACATCACAGGAAACAAAGTGATCAAAGTAGTCGGTCTCTAACTTTGTTTGTGGTTTTAAGGCCACGTTTCTTAATCCATCACAAATGGGAGGAGAGTGTTTATGAATCCAATAAGGCTTAGTTAGGTCGTATTCGTTTAGTTTATACATGCTGCTAATGAATGGTGAGTTTTTCTTTAGCGACTTAATAATCATTTTTTCAGCTAAAAAAGATCTCAGTTCTAATGGAGGTTCGATTGCTTCAGCTCTTAACGGTTCAACTGGTGTAGATTTCATTGCTCCCAGACATATTCTGAGTGATTTGTTTTGTATAATATCCAGCTTACGTATATTTGTTTTATTGGCTGTTCCATAGAGTGTACAGCCATAATCAATTATTGATCTTATGTAAGCTTTATAGAAGAGTAGAGCTGTTTGAGGTTCTGCACCCCACCAAGTTCGCATAATGGATTTTAAAAAGTTTAACCCTTTATTGCATTTTGTCTCTATTTGTTCAATATGAAGTTTCCAGGTTAATTTTTTGTCTAATGTGATTCCCAAGTATTTGACATTGGTATCCACCGAAAATTCTATACCATCTATTGTAATTTTCTGCATCGGTTTCATGTTATGCCTGGTGAAGATTATAACTTTGGATTTTTCTGCGGAGATTTGAAGCCCTAAATCACTTATGGAGCTTAAAACGAGTTTCGTGCTTAAATTCAGACGATTAATGCATTCGTCGGGATGTTTGCTACGTGTATAAACAACAAAATCATCGGCATATTGTATAATAGTTGCTTTAGGTATAGAGGTGTGTAAATTAGTAATATATATATTAAAAAGTAATGGTGCAAGGATTGATCCTTGTGGCAGACCTAAATTTGCAGTTTGGTATTTTACTGGGCACCTATAATGTCCTCTGAGCCCTACTTGTCTGTTTATATATAATTTGCATATCGTGTTGGCAACTTCTTGAGGGATTTGTAATTGTATCATTTTCTCCCGTAAGATGAACCAGTTGACATTGTCGTAGGCACCTTTCACATCTAGAAACATCGTTCCATTATACTCGTTTTCAGTTAAGCCTATTTGTATGTTTGTAACTAAGTGTGTCACCGCATCTATGGTGCCAAAACCTTTTTTAAAACCATATTGTGTAGTTGGCAGCGCGCCGGTTGTATTTAACCACCATTCCAATCGGTTTTTAATTATTCTTTCAAAAACCTTGAGTATACAGTGCATAAGTGCAATAGGTCTATATGAGTCACATAGGTGGGGGTCTCTGTTTGGTTTGTGTATTGGTATTAAAATAGCCTTTTTCCATTCTTCTATTCTTTCCCCATTGATCCAGATATCATTTAGAATTTTGATTAGAAACATCTTGGCATTGTTTGGTAATTGAAATATCATAGGATATCTAATATCATCATATCCAGGTGATGTATTCTTTCTGTTTTTTATGACATAATTTAATTCTGTTAAGCAAATTGGTTGACTAAAAATTTTATGGTTGGTGTTATTTTGCCTTTGTTTTGAGAAAATGTGTGAGGTATCACCCATAGCATTAGCTGGTGTAATTTTATCTAAAAATTGTTCTTGCCATTCACAATTATCCGATGTGATTTCCTATATATCCTATTCATTTTTCTGGCCTGAGTCCATATGTTTGTCAATGGTGTATTTCTATTTAGGTTTTCGCACCAGAGCTGCCAATGTAGTTTAGCTTTAATTTTTAAAAACTTTTTTGTTTTTGAAATTTCGTTTTTACATTTGACATAATTTTCCATAGTGCTTTGTTGCTTATACGTGTTGAGCATTTGTTTTCTTTTTTTAATAGCCTCTTCACAGCTTTGATCCCACCATGTTGAAAGAGGAGTTTTTTTGTTCGGTTTAAAAGGTTGGTAAATAGGTATAGAGGCATTGGCTGCCTTATTTATCCCTTCAATTAATAAGCTATAATTATCTTCCGCGTTACTGCTATTTTTAATGTGCTGTGAGAAATAGTTATTCGCAACTGCTTGATATAAATTCCAATCTGCTTTATTCAAATTCCATTTTGTTTTTGGGTGTATTATGATGTCTTTACTTTCCATGCCTTTGTTAATTTCTATAATAATTGGAAAATGGTCTGAACCCAGTACATCAGGTAGAGTTTCCCATGCACAATTAATTGCTATATCTGGAGTTGCAAAAGTTAAATCCACGACTGAATTATTCTCGTTATTTGTGAACCTTGTAGGTGATCCGGTGTTTAAAAGTACTAACTCCGTATTGTCTGAAGCGGTTATAATTTGCGTGCCTTTGGTGTTACTTTTGTATGATCCCCATGTTGAATGATGCGCATTGAAATCACCTCCAAATATACTATTTGACTTGGTACAGTTAAGAATTGCGTCCCAATCGGCAGTTGTTGTTCGTATATCAGGTGGGCAGTATAGAGAGAAACCTGTTAGCGTTATTTCACTGTTATTCAATATTTGTATACCACACATTAAAATATTTTCATTAAAATTTTTTTTAATTGGAATTTCTTTAAAACAAAATACATTTCTAACAAGGATTGCCACACCTGCATAACCATCATTTCTATCTTTACGAATAATATTATAACCCTTGAAATTATATTGTTTATCTGGCTTAAACCATGTTTCTGAAATTAAGGCAATATCGATTATATTTTCATTTAAGCATTTAAGTAAACTCAGTTTATTGGCTACAGCCGATTGCGCATTCCATTGTAAAATCTTTATTTTATTTTTTATTTTATTAGCCATTACTTAGATTTATTAAAATTGTTAATTTTATCATAAATGTATGCTTTATCTAACTTTTCTAAATCGCTAAAAGAATCAAACTCTTCGAGTACACCTTTAAAAATATTGAAAAATATGTTTATAAATTCATTTGTATTAGGATCAGGATCGGCACTGTTTAAAATATTTGAGGGAAGAGGTCTTTTTGGACCAAATTCAAAAGGAAACATAGGTTTAGATAAGGGAGATTGGGCTTTTCTTTTTTTGAAATGTAAAGAAGTTTCAGGTTGATTTGAAGGTACTTTTTGTGTTTGTTTTTGGGTATTTGATGAGGATGGTTTAGGTATATGTTTGATGTTAGTTTGACTTGGGAGAGGTGGAAAGCTTTCGTTATTTAGCATACCTAATACTTCAAAACTATTCCTCGTACTAACAGCAGATGTGTAAGAGTTTTTTAGACTGTCCTTTGCTTCTAAGAATGTTAAATTTTTTTCGGCCATATGTCTTTTAATTTCGTTTTGTTCTTTAAATTTTGGACATTGTTTGGAAATGGATTTATGTTCATAATTTTTACAATGTATACAATAACTGTCTTGTGGGTCTCTAATGTTATGATCATCGTTTTTCTCTTGTCCGCAGTTAATACATCTGGTTTGTGTACTGTTGCAATTACGAAATATGTGTCCATGTTGCAAGCATTTGAAGCATTGTATAACTCTATGCACATAGGGTTCTACAGAACAGGCAACACTGTTTATATAAACATATCTGGGTAAAATGTTTCCTTCAAGAGTAAGTAATACCATTTGTCTGGGGACATATACTTTTTCTCCATTTAAGTCAATTTTCCTTTTGAGTCGAGTGACTTCCGTTACCGTTATATTGGATATTATATTATCAAAAAGATATTGTTCATTAAAAGTAGTATCTACGTTTCTTATTATGCCTTTTCGTTGAAGCAAATTATTTGGGATATATGCTTTTAGTTGTTCCTCTTTTAAATTTTCATTTTGTACTAAATTATTTGCATCTTTGGGGCTTTTAACTTGTACTCTTACCCTATTCTTCCCTACTCTGTCAATACTAAGATTATTCTTGATTGATAATTTTTTATGTAAAATATGACCTACCTTCATAGGATGCAGTTTGCCAATATTTTCTTCATTTGTTTTTTCAATGAATACATATACCTTATCCGTATAGAGATATCCTTTTTGTAGATTAAACAGCTTAATTCCTTTTTCCTGTTCCTTGGTTTGTGGGCGTTCTTCCACTTGGTCCATATTTTGGGTCCCCCTTTGTCAGGGGGGGAGTTTTCATCCATTTTTGTAAACTACCACTACATACACACAAACAAAAACAATAAAAAACACTTAAATAGACACAAAAACTGGGTTTATTTGCCCGGAGCGAAATTGATTTATTATTGATAGTCACAAAAAACTGGTCTTAATCACTATTTAAGCACCTGTAAATATACGTGTTCTCTCTATGAATGATCGAACAAGACTAGACTTTGGGGTTGCTGAACATGAACATTACGGCGGCGTTCATTTTCAAGGTATTGGTGCCCGGGGTGCGTCTCACATCTGGAAGTTTTTAATTAATGTTATTTAACATTTTATGAAAATATGGTATTACATAAGAGAACATGATTTCTTGAATATAAATACAAAAAAAAATATATTAAGTAAAAAATATAAGCAACAGATTGCTAATAATTGATTTTCTTTATAGTTCTCCACATTTGTGCAATTGTACCAAGCAAATTTTTTGCATGCCAAATTGCAATGCAAGCAATTCCTTCTACGTTTATATTTTTACATAAACAATGGGAATTTTTATACTTTGAAATGGCGCGAGGAAAAAAAAGCTCATTTCTATGTAACCTGGAGGATATATGTGTACTAGTACGTGTGAGAGAATAGGTATAAAAGCACATGTGAAAGAAAAAGTCGAAGGTGCTACAGGGAAGATTATAACGTGCTACCAACTGTTTAAAAGCGACAAATTTAAAAAATATTTTTTTGGATAATTTTGGTGACAATGGTGTTCTGAGACAACATAGTGAAAAATGGGTAGAAAAATATGCCACCGGCAAAAAGTTTCTTTTTTGAATTCTGCTAGCTTGAACATTAAGCCAGCAGAATCGCTCCCATTAAGGGTGGTTTGCTGGTAAAAAATTATTAGGGTGGTAATAAATTAGTGAAAAATTGGTGAAAAAATATTACGTAGGTTAAATTGGGTTCCGCTTATTTGTCCCCGATAGGTTAAGGGTCCTCTAGAAAACCCCTGAGTAATGACTGTTGACTGGTCTAGAATGAAATTAGCATGGAATTCTAGGAGACGAGGTCCACTCTGGGCATCAGATACTACAACTTCCGGATTTGGTGAGCCCTATATAAAGTAGATAATACGTACATCTTAAAGAGTATTTTTATTATAAGGATAAAGATTTTATAAAATGTTGTGGTAACATACAAGTTGAATAAAACGAGCCACTAGTCATACCCACATTAGTTGAACGTCTCCCAATAATCTTCAGAAAAGAGACGTATCTATAAACTAAAAAATAACAGGTGTCCCAAAATAACAACTATCAAAAAAATATACTTACAAATTGCATTAAACATTTTCCTTGCCGTGGTTCTACTTATGTATTTGTTATTAATGCTATAGTCTGCACTAAATCCAAATACAAAAGACATCAAAAAGCATGTTAAATATGGTACAGCGGAGAGAAGACCATTCTGAAAATATAAGAATATGTTAAGACTATGCATCAGCCGTACATCTGTCTATTTTATATAATATATATATATATATATATATATATATATATATATATATATATTATATATATATATATATATATAAATATATATATATATATATATATATATATATATATATATATATTATATATATATATATATATATATATATATATATATATATATATATATATATTGTTCCGAAGATACTTTTTTGTGTTAAAAGGGAATAAGCCACAATTAAAGGTTAAAGTACGTTTATCCACTTCGGATATCGTTCTCAAAATACAAACATTAGTATTTTTATTATATTAGTATTATACTAATGTTTGTACTTTGAAAACGATTTTTGAAGTGGAAATTGAAACGTCAATAAACGTACTTTAACCTTTAATTGTGGCATATGTCCATTTAAATAGTAATTATTATATATATATATATATATATATATATATATATATATATATATATATATATATATTGAGGGATTAGAAATTAAGTACAGCACAATATGGTTTATCTAGCTTTATTTAACTCAAAAAATCACTCAAATGTTGATAACAGAAATTCTAATTCTGATTTTACTTACTTAACAATACCATTTATCGTGTATCTGATAAAACATTGTCCTTTCTTTCAGGCTGTTTGACCCGAACAGCACCAAAATAGACCAGCCCAATGGATTCTGCCCTTTATAAGAACACAGTCTGAGGCTCATTCGTGGCGTCAGTTGCACCCTATATACAAGGTTGTTTATCTTCTTAGTAACCATGTACGTTCCCTCCGAGGGCCACCGGAAGTAGAAACTCAGACTTTTACTTCTCGATTGTTGGTAGAACCAAGCTGCATCACCTTTCTTGAAGCTTATAGGGGTGGATTTATGATCTAATCCAGTTATTCGTGAGATACAGCTTATTCATGTCGAAAGTGTGGGCCTTACCCAGTCAATCTTTTAAGCTGCTGACATACTCTTTTAGTTTCTCTTGGTCTACCTCTTCATCTGGTTGATTGTCTTGTAAGAAGTTAATGGGACCTTCATCTCTTGACTAGTCAATAGCATTGCTGGAGTAACCAGATGCTTCATAATGGAGTTTCAGTTTACTAGCAGAAACAGAAGCACCAGTTTGTCTCAATCTCTCTGGTTTTCATGTATAAATTGGGACAGGTAGTTGTTGACATTCCGGTTAGGTATTTCTAACATGCCGTAAAATTGTGATGAAGCAAGCATCGTCCTGCAAACTTCAGATTCGAAGTTGCCCCTAGTTGAAATGAAGTAAAAGTAAAACGCCATCACAGAGCGACATTTGGGTAGTGCAACTCCTTCTGTCCATTTAAAAAAATAGTCAATGGCAACGATAAAATACTTTGCTTGATATTGTTACTGGAAATGGCTTTAGAATGACCACTGCCATTTGTTTCCATGTAGTCCCGGGGTTGTATTGTTTAAGATTTCCCCTAAGTCTCCTTTTGGGTCCTTTTTGGATGAACACAGGTTATATTGTTTGCACTATTCTTCCACATAATGTCGAAAATTAAGCTAGCAACACCTCTTACGAAATAATGAAGCTATCACGGAGTTCTGCAAGCACGTCCTTTACACATGTCTTTGTACGGAAAACTTGAGGCCCTGTTTTTGGTCCACCTGGACTCTCCCATTTACGAGTAATGACTCCACTTGCAGACACAAGGAGTGCCACTATAGTAAGGTATTTAACCTTAAATACTACGCACAAAAATCGTACAATATATTAAAAATATTTAGGTGAAGAAAAATAAAATAAAGAGATAGAATGTCTCCTAAATCTTTAGCCACAGAGGACAGAAAACGATATTATTAAATTGTTTTCGTTCATGGCGACCAAAGTACGTTTGGCCTTTGGTGGCCTTGAACAAAAAAATTTAATAATATCGTTTTCTGTCCTCTGGGCTATACGAAATGTCTTCCTAGGCCATATTTTTTGGCTAATAAATTCAACACAGCGACAGCAGCTTTTGCTAAAAGATTTAATCTTTTACACATTTCTTGTTCACATCTTTACAACTGCAGTGGTAAATATTTAGGAGACATTCGTTGGACTTTCCGAGTTTGAATTTGTATCAGCCTAAGTGTATGATGAAGCACGGTTGCTGAAATGACGCCATAACAATCTATTGATACCGATTCGAGCACGGGAAGTTTTAACGAATTTGTTCTTCTAGGCTATATATACTTCATTTAATTTACATAACGATGTACGTCATTATCTACGTCAGAGATCGAAGTTGACATAGTTACCAAAGTATAAAAAAATCCTGACTGAATTTTAAATCAAATAGATCACATAATTATTGCAAAAGTATTACCATCTCTTTACAACGACTATTTAAATTCTTACGTGACATTTTTGAAATAAAACACACTAATGTTATTCTAAAAAGAACAGATTTTATTAAATAGGTAAAAATTTAAATAGGTATTTACTTTAAAATTCAAAATAATAAAGTACAAAAAGTGTCAACACCGCAACGGTCAAATAAGTGTTACCAATTTATG
>OU898282.1:49039712-49109712 GCA_918026665.1 Diabrotica balteata | reverse complement strand
GATAGCATACATCCTTGTCTGACACCCCGTTCTGAAGGAAATTCGTTTGAAAGTGTGTCAAGTACTTTAACTGATCCAGTAGTGTGTTCATATAGTTCGGTTATAAGCGTAATTAGATGTTGTGGTACGCCTACTTCTTTTAGTATTCGCCATAAGTGTCTCCACTTGACCCTGTCGAACGCTTTACGGTAATCTATAAAACAGATGTATAGTGGGATGTTGAATTCCCTAGATTTCTCGATTATCTGTCTTATATTCAGCAGGTGTTCTCGAGTACCTCTACCTTTGGTAAATCCAGTTTGCTCTTGTGGAATTTCTCTTTGAAGGAATGTTTTCAGTCTCTCATTGATTATATGTAGCATTATCTTGCTGGCATGGGATATAAGAGAGATAGTTCTATAATTGTCGCATTTATGGAAGGTGCCTTTTTTATGTATGGTCGTTATTGTAGATTTTGTCCAGTCTTCAGGCCATTGTTTGGAATGCCATATTTGTTGGGTAAATAGTATTTATTAGAGTCCCATATAACTTGTAACATGGCATAATGAGGCTCTATTTTAGAGGATGATAAATTATTATACCAATGTGCGTTAAGCAAAACTAATATAGGCTCAAACTTCGTAAAATAATTTACCACTTTTACATCATATGAAAATATAAAATAATATGTTTAATTTGCTATCTCACAAAAATATTACATATTTCTATGAAATGGCTCGAAACACTTTTTACAAAGAGTAACTTTACAAGCCCGACAACATAAATTACTTCTTTTCTGTTTTTTTAGTACTGCAGAATGCAGTACATTTGACAATCGAATTGAATTCTTTACTGTGCCTCGTCCATAGCGTTTAAATTTTAAATGAAGCTGGTCAAATAAATCAACACCTCCAATATGGCGACTATAATCGTGAATTGCTCTTGGACATATCACATTTTCCTTGTCCCCTATTCTATTTCGTCTTTGAATTGTTGTCATATGTGATGGATCATGCATATTACTGGCAAGTACAACAGTTTCACACTATTGTCCTTCCATTTATATACCGTGATATCTGCAGCAGAAGCAAAGTCAAATTGACCTAACGATAAATTTTTATTTGCAATCAATTTTTCGTGTGGAAATTGTTTTCTATTCGATCTAAATGTTCCACATGCAAAAAGTTTGTTGTCTAATAACCTTTTTAGAAGTGAAAAGGAGGAGAAGAAATTGTCAAAATACAAGCAATATATCTGTCCTTTTAGAGGTTTTGATAAATCTAGAACAACTCTTTCACCTAAAGCTAACCATATAGCCAGTATCGCTGGAAGAATTGCCCAAACTTTAAAGTCCCGTTTGATGGGCTTTAACGGCATATTGTTTCATCATAGAACGGCCTTCAATAGAAAGCTACCTGGAGGAGTTAAAATTGTGATTGAATTTAGTAGAAAGGTGCGTAAGTATGAGTTGAATTTTATATAATTTATTATACTCACTCTCTTCTTTTTTTTTCGCATTTGAGTATTGTCCGCTACATGAATAAATCTTAGTATCTTCAAAAAACGTTTCATTGTCATCACAGATGATGATCGTTCGTTGTGAAAATTTGCATTATTCGACCAATACAACCTTATACTTGGCAAACTGTTAAGCACAAACAAAATTAGTAAATTAAAGAATCCTTTTAGCGTATCCATTGATAAATTCAGTTCAGCACCTCTCTGTGATGCATATAAGTTGCTTTGATCTACAATTACCTGCATAATATTATTATTGTCCATGAAAGATTAAAAAATAGAAAGAATATTATCTGTTTCAATACTACACTGTACACCAAAAGGCTGGTCAAATACAAAATGTTTTTATGCAAGATGAAGTGGAGAATTTTTCGTCCAGTTTAATAATTCAGGCTGTATTCGAGCGTTTTTCTTTGGTCCCAGTTTTGCATCCAATTCTGGCTCTTCATCATCACTGCTAGAGAAATTGTCTGCTTGTAGCTGTTTTTAAGTATATTTTTAATCTTTATAATTGTAATCAGGATCTTCCAAACTGTCGTCTGAAGAATATGGATCAACATTTTCTTGCAAAATCATATTTGATGTTGATGCTTGGGTATCAGTATTAGGCGTATACTGATTTTTAGTCAAGCCTGATAATCTACTGGATGCGATTGATCTTGAAGACGAATAACCAAACAACTCATCTTCAGCCTCAGAGTCTCCACTAACATCGAAATCCTCAGCTTGTTCATCTGTTATACCATCTATTAACCGATAAGCTTCATCGCTTAATAAAAAAAACATAATACATACTGTAAAACTATAAAATACTTCGAATACTAATAAGAGCTGCTAGAAAATATTTTTGGTCTTGGATCACTAATAAAAGCTGTTAGAGATAATATTACAAATAATGTAAGGTGTTTTTAATAGTTTATTAAAGTAGTTTTATAACAACATGAATTTTCATTTAATGTTTTTAACACGTTTATTCTTTATTTATTATTTTGTAAGTAACTTGGAATTTTTGCAATTTCGCTACCCTGTACCAATTTGATGTAACGTGTTAAGCATTTTTGAAATCAGTTCAGCAAGCAGAATCTGATGAAAAAATGGTGTTCCCATTAACAAAATAAAAAATCGACCTGTTTCTGGAATTTCTAATACTGTTGTTTATTTGTTTAGCTAATAATGAATTTATATATTACTTTATGGACGCACTGTATATTTCCAATAATCAAAATCTAGGACAAGCAGAGTATTTAATAAGTAAGGAATTATGTATATATTAAAATATTTACTTTTTGGCCTTTGATATTGGTAGACTTCTCAATGTACTCCCTTTCAGCAGCTGATATTCTTTTTGAATCTGCAGGAGTACTAGCACCGAACAAGAAAAATAATACAACCCATACATAACCAGCTATACTATAGATGTAAAAACAATAAGGCCATCCAAGCCAGGAAGAAGCTATGAATCCATTAACTGGTAAACTCATAATTGTTCCAAATGGAGCACCTGGAATTTAAATTTCATAATATAATATTTTGTTGAATTTTAACACAAATTAATTGTTTAATGTTTTATTATAATTAGACTCACTAATCCGATAAACGCATTATAATGGTACGGGTCGGTACAGTAGACGTATATAGAAACAGCTATGCAGTAGCGTTATAATATTCAACAATTTGAGAAAAATAGTTCATATTTTTTTTATTATTGAGTTATGCCTCGACAACTAATGATCATTGGCATGGTACAGTCAGATACCTAGTGTAGTGTGTGTATGTAGAGTAATTGTTTTGATACTTAGCAAAGTCGACGTCATTGTCTTTGCTAAGAGACGCTAATTGTATCCGAACGTCGAAACCTCAAAATTTCTTGTATTGTATTATTCACTTAACGTGTAAATAAAATGTGCTTCTACAATGATTTTTTATCTTTAAACCGTGATAATATAGTCACTAGAGATATAAAAACCTGATAACAAATTTCGAAAGTGATATTTTACGGGTGTTCGGGAATCCTTGTTTCTTTATTTTATATTAAATATTATTATAATATTTAATTTATTTTGGGTAGAATAAGTTTTAGATCTTTGATAATTATATTGTTCTGAAGCTATTTTCTTGTGGCATTGTAAATTAATTACTATTAAACTGGGAATAAGCCACAATTAAAGATAAAAATACGAAATCGTTCTCAAAATACAAACAGTAAATTAAACGAATTTTGTTTTTTGTTACATAGTGAAAAGTTCTTCTAATAATTTAATTTTATCTGACTCATTTATATTGACAATTCAGACATACATTAAGTAGACGACTTTAAAATGATATTGCCAATATTGTTGAGTTGCGCTCCTGGGACGACTTTACTTATAAGATAGTTCATTCGATTACATGAAATCAACTTTAACTTGAGAATATCCGTCAGAAAAAAAATCATAGCATGTAATTCGTCTTTAAAAAGACAAACACATGACATGGTGACAGTAAAATTCTCCTGTTAGTGATTCCATAGTAAATTATGAGGGAAAAAACCAGGAAACAAAACCTCATAATACTATCCCGACATTGTAAGTATTTGTATATTAACATTAAAATGGTAATTATAAAGAAACTAGTCTTGGTCTCTTAGAGAAACGGGAACAATGTTGCCAAGTCTAAAATTATTAGATGTGGCGTTTTTATCAGAAATTAGATATAAATAAGAAACTGTGAAGATTACTTAAACAAATAGATACTATACAAATGAGACCCAACAATAGAGATAAAAAAAAATAGTGTCAGACCAGGTTATTTTTTTAAGTATTAATAAAAGAAGAAACAGAAGTGAGAAAAGGATTACAAACTTTCAAAATGTTTTTTCAGACCATCATCAGATACTTGATTATTGGCAAAAAGTCGCTTTAAATCTGTTTAAAACTTTTGGTTTACATAAATACAGTTTATTTACAATACCATTTTCAAAAAGCTACTTACAAAACGGTTTTAAAGCCTTTGGTTTACATAAATAAAGTATATTTGCAAGAAGTCACTAAAAAACGTTTTAAAAACCTTACATAAATAAAGATTATGGAAACCAAAAATTTTTACAGTGTGGTTTACAAACCTACCCGTAGAAATATGTAAATGTGGCGGTCAAACATTTGTAACCCTCCTTCACAAACTACTAATACATGTATGGCAAGAACGCGCGTTACCAGAAGATTGAAATACTGGAATTATATGCCCCATACACAAAAAAGGAAACGTTCTTGAATGAACTTTAGAGGGATTTCCCTTCTTAATACAGCATACAAAATTGTGTCCCTGATACTTAACGAACGACTGGCACGGTATACTGACAATATAATAGGATCCTACCAAAGAGGCTTTTTGAAAAACAAATCTACCATTGATCACATATCAAAGAAGCGGCTCTAATTATGTTAAATAGGGCCAATTGTGTCGCAAATTCCTCGGCAGAATGTAGTAGGATCTGGTTACCAATATTGAAAGAGGAAGTTATTAATAAGAAAATACCAGTATTAGTAAGTCAGTAATATATAGAGGATACATCATTTATGTTTTTTAAATAACGTAACATATAAAATCAGAATTTTGATGTTTGTTGAAGGTAAACTAAATTCACGAACAAATACTTACAATGTCGGGATAGTATTATGAGGTTTTTTTCTTGGTTTTTTTCCCTCATAATTTACTATGGAATCACTAACAGGAGAATTTTACTGTCATCATGTCATGTGTTTGTCTTTTTAAAGACGAATTACATGCTATGATTTTTTTTTCCTGACGGATATTCTTAAGTTAAAGTTGATTTCATGTAATCGAATGAACTATCTTATAAGTAAAGTCGTCCCAGGAGTGCAACTCAACAATATTGGCAATATCATTTTAAAGTCGTCTACTTTAAAATGCATAATGTATGTCTGAATTGTCAATATAAATGAGTCAGATAAAATTAAATTATTAGAAGAATTTTTCACTATGTAACAAAAAACAAAATTTGTTTAATTTACTGTTTGTATTTTGAGAACGATTTCCGAAGTGAAAATTGAAACGTCAATAAACGTATTTTTATCTTTAATTGTGGCTTATTCCCAGTTTAATAGTAATTAATTTAATAATTATATTTCCTTGAAATGATGCAAAATAACCGTATGTGCTTATTGGTCGCATTTCATTCAAAAGCGCGATATATGATTTTACTTCCACGCACACAATCGCTCATATATCTAAATGGGCATGCTCTAATAAGTAGATTTTAACCGACAAGGTACGACTTTGCATCCAACCTTCAACGAAAAAGGTCAAGAATTCAGGACCTTACGTATCTGGCGGTATCGTCTCGCGTCCAACAGGAATTTCATGGAAGGAATCCATTGAAGTGATTGAGCAGTGATGCATTGAGTAATCACATTTGGGTCTGCATAGTTAACCAAATCCTAAAGAACACCAATATAAGGTAAGCGATTTTATGCATAACTTGTAGAACCATATTATTTGAAATTAAATCTCAAATTTACCAACTCGTTTTCGTATTTCCTACCATTACTATTAATTTTTTGTCCTTCTCAGCCTTCTTCTTTCAGTGCTTATTCGTTCCGAATATTGGCAATCATTCTGGCTATAATTATTTTATTAACTGCTGCTTTAAATAAATTCGTTGTTGTTGTGGAGAACCATTTCCTCAGGTTCTTCAACCATGATATTCTCCTTCTCCCAATTCCTCGCTTTCCGAATACTTTACCCTGTAGGATTACCTTCAGTAATCTGTATTTAGTGCTGTTTCTCATTATATGTCCGAGATATTCCAACTTTCTCCTTTTAATGGTATACATCACCTCTCTTTCTTTGATTTGGAGATTACAAGGGAAACAAATGAGAACTCTCACTGTCTTAATACTCAAATTAATTTAAATTGTACTAAATTTAAACCTATTTTTAAAAACTTTATTACAGCTTCACCTCGTAGAGGACCCAGCTCGACTGTTTAGACTTCATGCACTGAGTATTTCCATATTAATTTTAAAGTTTATATATTTTGATTTCAATTTTAATTTTAACTTTTAGTAATTTAACTACATATTCAGTTTTTTTACAGTACTGATAGCACTTGGTAGACCATTTTATTGTAGTCAACCATCTACTGTCTAATATATTGTTTAGTCTATTTCTTACATTCATACTTTATGTCGACTTCAATTGCTCTCAAACTAACATCCTAATTATTATAGACAGGTTTGAGTGTGAGATCTGGATTATTCAATCTACATAAAAAATATTCTATATAATTTTATATTTCATCAGTTGATTTCCTATAGTGGTGTCAGTTGGACCTTTGGTCAATGCTTAGTTTCATAGAATTTTGAAAGGTGCAGATCACATATCTATTGTAACTGCCCTTTCCAAGCTGTCATTTGTCACATGTCATCTCAACATTTCCGCCAGACCGTGAGCCATTCTGTCATTATTATTATCCCGGTTTTTTATAGCGTTCTCCGCCTTCCGGTTCCCAGTTTCCAGCTACGTCGGTATAATATATATATATATATATATATATATATATATATATATATATATATATATATATATATATATATTATATATATATATATATATATATATATTTACGGCATAAAGTGGACTCCGCCCATGTTAAAATTCAGGTTCAGGTGAGCTCCGTGGTCAAGTGGACACCGATATACGGAGCTCACTTGACCATTCCATAATATTGGCTCTGTCGATTCGTCAACATGTATAGTTTCATAATTTTTAAAAAAAATTTGGAGCCCATAATTATCCCTGTATCATAAATGTATATCGCTTAGTTCACGTGTATATATTATAGGGGTCGTTCAGATCTTTTTCACTGTATATTGGAACCATATGTATATCGGTTTAAGTAAGCTCTGATAGTTTGGCAACTCTGCTATAAGATGTATAATTCTAGCGTAAAGTCTGGACGGTTTATATGGACTCCTTAGTTTTGTTATCATTCATACGCATTACAGTGTGTAACAGATATGTATACTATTAACTACCTGTTTTTGGTAGGTACGAGTTCTCTAAAAATAGCTTTATAGATACAAAAGGATTTCATTACCAAATTGGATTTTGTTTCATATGCGGAAATTTCCTAATGTATTTTGTTAACGTGAATATGTCTTCATAAGTTTTATTTAAGAATCCGATTAATAAGAACTTCTTTTATTTCATCCATTGTTTTATGATATCTTGTATACAGCTTTTTTATTATTTTATTTCTGGTTTTATCTATGTACTACATATAAGTTTGGATACAAGGTTATCTCAAAATAAATATTTAAGTGCTAAAATAGATATTTTTGTGTAAAAATGGGTAGTAGTGCACAAAAAAAGAAAGAATTTATCTAAAAAGCATTATACCAATTCTCCAATATTACATACTTCTGAATGTTTTATTTTCTATTTAGGAATAATATGTTATTAATATAAGTGGAGTTAGTTTCAAATTTGCAATGATCTTTATAAGTAAAAGCTTACTGGCTATACTTAACATGTTTAGTTCAAATAAATAAACCTTGTCCTTTCAGAAAAGAGCGATTTGAATGGAAAAGTCAACTAAGAAAGTGTGATGAATCTTATACCACCCCACATTCACACAGGTTAACCGGTGTTTGCAGGCAAGAGTGCTCCAGGCAAATTTAAGGAAGATAACAACCATAATTCAACATATCTTGCAGATGTGATGATCTGATGACTGACTAATTTATAGCTAAATATACTTACGTGTTAAGTATGTGTTTTTGTCACATATACTAGCAAGGTATATTCGGCAGCATAAGCATAGAGTTTAAGTCTACGTTTTAAGAGTGGAAGAATGTGCTTCCTATTTTGAGCTGAAAAGTTTGCGGAGAATATTATTTTTCTGGTTCTAGGTTGCCATTTGGTTTTAAACAAAGTTCTGTAATAGAAACTATCAAGGTATTTATAGCAAGTCCAGAGTTTAAGGATTTCATGACAGTATTGGTTCAGGTATATCTTCAGATTTGTGAAAGCGTCTCTATTAGGGACATTTCCGGGGTTTGGCTTAAAATTGATTTATAATCTATTTTTATTATTTCTAATCCTATTCCTATTACTACTTAAAACTAAACATTTGTCATCATTGTCCGGTTTATTTAGTAATTCTTCTTTCTCTACTCGTTGCTTGGCCTCTCCTTGGTTCATTTTATGTTGCTCTGGTAGTTTTTTGAACACGCTATTTCCAACACCTTTTTTTCTTTACAGCACCATCTCCATTCCTTGCCATCCACTGTGATTTTATTGTATCCTATTTTGACCATTTTTCCATTTTCCCTCATTTCTCTTGCTTTATCTCTTAAAGCTTCCATTTTCTCTCTCTCCTTTTGTGAGATCCTCTGTAATCCATATTTTTCGATCTTCACATTCTTTCACAAGTTTGTATTTGTTTCTTAAGATTGTTGTTTTTTCTTCTTCGCTTTCAAGTTCAATTAAGCATGTTTTTGTTCCCATTTTTTGTGTTCTTTTAATATTGATTTTGACTCCAAGATGATTTTCTAATATAGTAGTCATTCCCTCTTTTAATGTTTTTGGGTCTTCAGGGTCTATTTTTGATCCACTGATGATTATATTCTTTTTTCTTTGTCTAACCTTTCTAATGAGCGTTTTAGATCATTTAATTCTTCCGTTATCTTTTTGTTATCGGTTTTGGTTAGTTCGTTTTCTCTTTTCAGTTCTTCTTTCTCTTTTGTCCATTCTTCCTTCACCCTTTCTATTTCCAGTTTTATGCTTTTTATTTCTTCGTTATTTTGTTTTATCTCTTCTTTAACTTCATTTATATATCTTCTCATCTCCTTATTTTCTTCCTTTATTTCTGTTTTCAGCTCTTTTATTTTGGTTTTAATCTCCTTATTTATTTTATCTAGTAGTTTCTTTAGTTCTTCCATTTCGCGATTTTTTATGTTATCCTTTGGAGATGTTCTTAACGTGGCTTTGCTTCTTTTGAAGGCTTCCTCCTCGTCGAATGAGTTATCGTGTTCTGGCTTATTTCTTTTGCTGTTCATTCGATTTAGTTATTGTATTACATTTACTTTTAATTTATTATTTTAATTTAATTTAATTCTAATCCCAACTTTAATCAAATCTATTTTAAGGCTAGATCTGGATTTTTGTAATAAAATTATGTGGCTTTTATTTTGATCATTAATTTCTTGTCAGCACTAATTACTTTCTTATCTGCCAAAAAAAAAAAACAAAAACAAAAAACGCGTAGGAATGCCTAAGCAGGTTGACCCTTCGAACATTCGCCAAAACCACTTTTTTAATCTTTCACTCAATTATTCATTTACTTAAGACTTGTTAAAATTATTAAAATAGTTCTATCTTACTTGTCTGATGGTATTTTCTTTATTAACTACTATCACCTGTATGCACTTAACTTTTGATACTTATTTTTGAACTCGGTTGAATTTTCTAACTTGTAATTCCCGAATAATTTTAAGTTTATTACGAAGCGAAATTAAATGAACCTACTGTTGTCACTTGCAAGACCGTTTCAAATAGTCAAAAAATTAATAAACAGCCTACTAAAATAGAAATATCGCCTATTTAAGACGTAATCCATTACCGGCCCAAGGTACAAAGCACTCCTGCTAATGATATAGATCTCATAAGAAACTCTCTCGTCCGCAAACATCTTTAATAAAGTAAAGAGAGCACGAAAAATTTTTCACTTAAAATCAACGAAATGAAAACCAGATACAAGCGAATCAACAAAAGAGACCAATTCAATAAATCTAGATAAAATATTAAAGTTAACAATCACAATTTACAAAATATGGAACACTTTAAATATCTTATAAGATAAATTATCACGGTTAATAATAATGCCACTAAAAAATACAGAGAATAATTCAAACTTCAGACCTATTTTAATACATGGATGCGAATCATGGACAATGAGTAAAACAAGTAAGGAAGAATTACGAATATTTCAAAGAAAAATAATAAACATTTTTTAACCTCATTATCATATCGCTACAAATCTGCATAGAATAAGAACACATACTAAATAAAGAAAGCTCTTATAACGATATTGTTCCGGAAAATAAATCCCTTAAGGTAGATCGGACACATGCATAGACGCCAAGATGTCAAACTTATAAAACTGGTATGGAAGGAAGTTAGCACAGAAAATGCCATATCTAAATAAAATAACATTTCAGTTGATTACAGATTCGTGGAAAATCGATCAACTTGGAGAAAATTTGTAGTTAGCGAAGACCCACCCAGTGTTGTAGCGCTACGTTATGATAATGATAAAGACAAAGGAGAAACAGTGACAAAAAGCAACAAACATGGACTAATGGAGTGAAGCTGCTTTAAAATCTTGATTGGAGAGGATTAAAATTAAAGTATAAGAAATACAATGTACTTTCTTAGCAGTGTACTTTTACCTCTTTCAATAAAGTATGTTTATATGGACTTCTTATTTTTGTTATTATTCATACGCATTACAGTGTGTAACAGATATGTATACTAATAACTACCTGTTTTTGGTAGGTACGTGCTTCTCTAAAAATAGCTTTATAGATACAAAAGGATTTCATTACCAAATTGGATTTTGTTTCATATGCGGAAATTTCCTAATGTATTTTGTTAACGTGAGTATGTCTTTATACGTTTTATTTAAGAACCCTCTTAATAAAAACTTCTTTTATTTCATCTCTTGTTTTATGATATCTTGTATACAGCTTTTTTATTATTTTATTTCTAGTTGTATCTGTGTATTACATATAATTCTGGATAGACGGTTATCTCGAAATATAGTGCTAAAATAGATGTTTTTGTGTAAAAATGGGTAGTAGTGTACTAAAAAGGGAAGAATGCTTAATTTATCTAACAAGAAATATATCACTTCACGATCATTACATATTTCTGAATATTTTATCTAGTATTTAGGGGTAATATGTAATCAATATAAGTGGAGGTAGTGTCAAATTTGCAATGATCTTTACTTTATAAGTGATAGCTTACTGACTGTACTTTACATGTTTAGTTCAAATAAATTAACCTTTTCCTTCAGAAAAGACCGATTTGGATGAAAAAGTCAACTAAGAAAGTGTGATGAATCTTGTACCACCCCACATTCACATAGGTTAACCGGAGTCCTCCTGGCAGATTTAAGGAAGATAACTACCATCAGGAAGTTTCTTTCGAGGGTTCAGATGTCGAGGAGCAGTTTACTTTTTTTTTGTATATCCTGCAGATGTGTTGATCTGGCCAGTTTTTTCTTCGATTCTAGTCATAAAATGGGCTGGTATGCGTGGAGTTGATGTTACGAATCTAGACTTTGTTTCTTTCGTTCTCTAGCTACTTATCTTCGGATATTAGGTGGATTGATAGCTACGATATTGTAGAGCTTATGTATGGATGTGAGTCTTAATATAGGTACTCTGAATTTGACTGACTAATTTATAGCTAAATCTACGTATTAAGTATGTGTTGATGTCACCCATACTAGCAAGGTATATTCGGCAGAAGCTTTGAGTTCAAGTCTACGTTTTAAGGGTGGAAGAATGTGCTCCCTATTTTTAGCTGACAAGTTTGCGGAGAATATTATTTTTTTGGTTCTCATTCATTTTTATAGTAGTATTAGGTTTTCATTTAGTTTTAAACAAAGTTCTGTGAATAATAAAGTGTGATAGAAACTATCTTCAAGGTATTTATAGCAAGTGCAGAGTTTAAGGATTTCTTGACACTATTGGTTCAGGTATATGTTCAGATTTGTGAAAGCGTCTTTGTTAGGAACATTGAAGGAGCATACGTAACTTTTTCCGGGGTGTGGCTTAAAATTGATTCAGATTCTATTTTTATTTTGTTTAAGGTATTATTTAGATTTTTCTCTACTTTAGCAACAAAAGTTTTTGGTTATGCAACAATAGATGTATCGTCTACATAATAAAAGTCCTACTATTTACCGGTATGGGTTGTGTAAATGTTATACAGCGTAGGTGCGATTACGGTACCCCAAAGAAGACCGTTCTTCTACGTTCTCCATCTGCTATTCTTACCGTTGAGTGATACGAAAAATCTTATGTTGTGTAGGCATATACGGATAATACAAGTGAGTTTATTACCTAAGGGGATATCACATAGATTTTGAAATAATGCCTTCTAATTTAAGGTGTTGTAAGCGGCATTGAGATTGACAAATACGACTCCTCATACCTGATATTTTTAATACCCGTCTTCGCTGTGTTGGGCAAGATTTAGTATTTGTGATGTACACGATCTACCCTGTCATATATGGCCACTTTTGTGTTTTAATTTGAGTTCTTCTTCTATTATCGGTTTATATTAAGGATCATGTGCAGATTTATTTTGTATAGCTGACAAAATAAATAGATATATTGGCCGATAGCTTTTGTGGTCGTTGGAGTTTTTGCCAGGTTAAAGCATAGTGATAACTTTGTCTTTGCTTTGCTTAACTACAGACTTTAGATATTAGCCATTGTAGTATTTTTGGTCAAAATTTTATAATTAGTTTTGTGCTCAGATCCTCAATCGGGAGCCGTAATATTGTTTATTTTATACGTGGATAGTGGATCCAAGCTCAACATAGTTAAATGGTTCCCGCAGTGACTAGTTTGAGTCCTCTCTCATTTTAAGTTTTTCTTTGCTTCTTTGCCGGCACTTATTATGTAATTTTCTGCGATTAGTTTTATACCAAATACCCTGGGTTTGGCCCTCTATGTGCTTACTGCACTAGAAATACGTCACATTTGTGTTAAGCGTTTGTCTGATAAGCTTAAGTGAAGTAGAGCGTATGTATAATACCCAGTTAAGTGACAATCATATTATTCATGTTAATGTAAAGTTAATATACTTTTTGCTTATATAATTACTCAATATAGTATTTGCTTTATTTATTACACCTTCCATCAGGCTTATGAATTGTCTTTATCTCTAGATATAGTTTACTTTATCTCTATAGAATAGTTGGTCCTAAAAAGGACCGATTTGACAAAACTCATATTGGACGAGTGATTGAAGAATTAACTAATTAATTAATTATTCATTACCCAAGGTACGCCCGATTGCGGTGGTCTTATTAGTACTTAAATTTTCGTGAAGGCTTCTACGTTGAACTCCATAAAAAATGACAAAGTATTTACTTTATATAGACTCTTTGTAAAAAGTAAATGAGTTTGTAACATCGGTCACAACTCATATATGGATAATAAGGAAACAAACAGGTTAAAATAGGTGTACAAAATTTTAACTACATATATATCGGCGCCATTGTTCAGGAGATGAGTTTATCCCAGAGATCAAAGATTACATTCTTTTACATGGATGTTCTAGGTTCTATTTACTTATTTTCATTACTAAAAAGTATATTTATAATAAAGGCCTTAAGCTGTCTTTGGATTCTATGAAATTTTTTTGGCATAGACTTTTAGTCATTCAGCCAGACTCAATATGGTACAAATAGTTGTTTGAGTTTATATTAATAAATATACAAAACAAAAGACACGTAAACAGGGTCACTCTCTTCTCGCCTAGGGGCCCATCAAGGCATTTTTTAAAAAGACGTACAACACTAGGCCACGGTAAGAAAGGAATTTGACAATTGGGTTAGAAACAAAGGTTACGTTATTAACTAATGCATAATTATTTAGATGGTTATTTTACTATCCTTTAAAAACATAACTAAGGAATCATACACTGCCCTCGAGTCTAGTGATATCCATGAAAATTTAAACCTATGGAAATTGGCAAATTACAAAATACAGACATAATTCTGAATACCAACTTGGGACAAACAGTTTTCCCCTCCTCAACTTATTCAGTTACAATCTATAACGTGTAAACGCATACTTGTTTTATTGTTAGATACAATGAATTTCCATCAAGTAACTTTCAGCAATGTGACAACAAATTGCTATATATCAGTACGAGGCAATATCATCATATTTGCGTTACATTAATATTTATGTGGCAATCAGCTGTAAAAGTCATTGCCGTTTTTCCGATCGTATCATATTTTAGCATAGTCACATAAGAATTCTTTTTAAGCAATATACTGTGTCATATTCTTCTGATTTATTTTGTTGACAATTTATTTATGCTTATTCCTTTATTCACCTTTTGTAAAGCAGTCTGTTTAAATATTAGGGATTTATATAATCTTTTTGTTTATATAATTTGTTTATCGATTTTACTATTTTAGATAAGAGTTTCATAATTATAGTTTTTTTTTTCTATGGTAATACATATACATACCCAATTCAAAAGGGAGAAAACCAACGAGTTCTAAATTGAACATAGACATTATTCTCCATTTCTTCCTATATGTTATATAGAGATCATCGTCATCGTATAGTCGGAACGCAACAAGATTTTATTACCATTTCTTCCTTTTTGTCTCCTCATTCCTATTGCAAACTCAGGCACATAAATGGCGTTTTAAAAATATATGTCAATATTGCCGAAGTGCCTTTCCTAGGATACTTTTTTTAAGCCTAGTTCGTTTGATTACATGTAATTGATTTGATAGTCCTCAACAGATATGTATTGATTGTAGGTAGGATAGCAGGTGTTGATAAATATGATGAGTCGGTAAGTAGTCTCATTATTCCTAAATCTGCGCCCTTCATCCGTGGACATCCTAACGGCATTTTTTCTCTCGGGGCATCCTACCAATTTAACTTGGGAATGCAGTTAATGAGAGAGCCTTTGGATAAAGCCAGCGCAACTTTGGAGTTGAGATTTTGGTTCTTGTACCTCGTTGCTATCTTAATATATGTGTTTGACCTTGGCATTAGTTTCGTTCGGTATTGGTTAGTACTTGGACCTTTGTAAGTCGGGAAATACCTCTGATGGCATTTCTAGCAATCCTGATCTAATTAATACGTTCTCGTTACATATCCACACATTAGCACTGGTTCACTGTTTTATATATCCTGATTTTAGAGATTTATATTAGGCTTCTGGATTTAAAAGTGTTATAAGGGTTCTATATACATCAGTTAGCTACCTGAATTTTCCCTTTTATTTCTTATGTGACAACGTTATCTACGATATCTAAGAGGCTGCAATCTTTCAAAATTATATAGCTTTATTGTTACGTTATGCCTTACTCTACATCCTTTCTTTTGTATGTTAAAAAACATTTATTTAATTTTCTCATTAGTGACTATTATATCGTTTTTGCTGCTAGTAGCATTATGTTATAGCATTCTAATATTTAATTTATGGATTATATTCGGATAGCAAATAAATATTCTTTACTTTCTCGGAGAAATAATATTCTAACACACAAAATCCTATTAAATTGCCAAAAACCTCCGTACATATTCTATTCACTTATGAGGGCAGTATAGTCCTGGACTGGCTAATTTTTGGATAATAGGAAACATGAGTGTAGCAGTTTTAATGTTTTCGGGACTGCTACTTGGTATCGGGGAGCAGAAATATCATACCAAGGTATTGCATATAGGAATTGTTTCTTGAACTTTATTATTATTAAACAACACTATATTTCCTAGTAAAATCATTATGACTTTACAGTAAGACAAATTTTCGATCTTGGTTATGAAAACATCATGTACATACCACCGGGTTCCCTACGTCGATCTCTAGAAAAATCTTTGTAATAATGATACGGGAAACAAAAAACCAAGAATGAAAATATGCGCCAAGAAACTCTGTGATATAACAGTCGAATAAAATACAGATTGTCGATTCAAATAGTCAAAAAATTAATAAACAGCTTACTAAAATGGAAATATCGCCTATTTAAGATGTAATTCATTAAAGGCCCAAGGTACAAAGCACTCCTAGCATATGCAAATGACATAGATCTCATAAGAAACTCTCCCGTCCGCAAACATCATCAATAAAGTAAAGAGAGCACGAAAAATCAACGAAATGAAAACCAAATACAAGCGAATCAACAGAAAAGACCAATTTAATAAATCTAGATAAAATATTAAAGTTAACAACTACAATTTCAAAAATATGGAACACTTTAAATATCTTAGATAAATAATCACTGTTAATAATAATGTCAGTAACTAAATACTTTTAGCATAATTCAAATTTTAGACCTATTTTAATACATGGATGCGAATCATTGACATTGACTAAAAAAAATAAGGAAGAAGTACGAATATTTGAAATAAAAATAATAAGAAAAATGTTTTAACCTCATTATCATATCGCTACAAATCCGTATAGAATAAGAACCCATACTGAATAAAGAAAGCTTTTATAACGATATTGTTCAGAAAAATAAATCGCTTAAGGTAGATCGGACACATGCATAGACGCCAATATATCAAACTTGTAAAACTGGTATGGAAGGAAGTTAGCACAGAAGAAAGAATGCAGCTTAGGCGTCTCAGTAAGCAATGGAGAGAAAACATCAAATTATATCTCAAAATATTAACATTTCATTTGATTACAGATTCGTGGAAAATCGATCAACTTGGAGAAAATTTATAGTTAGCGAAGACCCACCCAGTGTTGTAGCGCCACGTAATGATGATGATAATGAAAAAGGAGAAATAGTGACAAAAAGTAATAAAAATGGACTAATGGAGAATGGAGCAAACCTGCTTTAAAATCTTGATTGGAGTGGATTAAAATGAAAGTATAGGAAATACAATGAATGATTGATGGATTCGAGAAACTTGAGACTTGAGAAAAGCACACTGACGTGTGTATCCATATTAAATTCCTTAAATTTTTATACTTTTTTTTAGACTTTTATACTAATAGCTTTAAAATTGAATGTTTGGTGAAAATAGCTACGCGACTTTAATGCATCAAATATTTTGTTAATTAAAAATCAACATATTGAAATTAGACAGCAAAAAATTATAATATTAAAGATTAATTTATAAATTATTATAGCCTAATTTTAACTACTTCATGAAATAGATATTACACGCCATAAACTGCAGTAATTGAAAAATTATAAAGATCTTACAGAAGAGTTTCTTAAACTGTTAGACGATTACTTTACTCGATGTTCATATTAATAGGTTCCAAAATGTACCACCTATAAAATTTAAAAATCTACTACTAATACAATTATTGGCAACATCGCAGGAGTTAAGAAGTGTACGGGAAAAGTTATATACGGATCCCAAAAATGTTTGATCCTATTACGGAGTCCACTTGATCCGACGTATTGGTCGGAGTCTACATAAAGCGCTGCTCAGATAATAATATACACGGCGTATATTCTCCTGGAGTTAGTATAATACCGTTTTAGTACGGAGTCCATATTAACCGCTAGAAGTATATATATATATATATATATATTATATATATATATATATATATATATATATATATATATATATATATGTATATATATATATATATGTATATTAGAGCTTATTTTTCCTTGTGAAATGTTGAAAAAACGAAAAAAAGTAGGACTAGTTTAATACTAACCTCACCCCATGCACTTCATAACGTAACTGAAATATTACTTTTGCACATGCGCTACATCGAAGAGGTAGACAATGCATAGGACTTCTGTCTACCGTCCGGCAGAGGCGAAACAAATTAAATATATACAATATAGTACAAGCAGAGAACTGTACAAGCGTTCAAACTCTGTAGTACTTTAACCGTACCGTCGGGCAACAATGGGTTAAGTAGAACACCCTTAAGTATAATAATAATAAATAAATAATATGTAATAAATAATAAATACATAACATGGTATAATAAAGAACCTTACTAAACTTTTTCTTGGTCAGTCTTGGGGTCAGTTTTTCTTTTCTTGAATCGCTGCCCTATTACTAAGGTTCATGATTTCTCCTTATCTTCAGCTGCCTTAAATGTTTTATAGAATAACCGGTGCGTTAAATGTATAGGAACATAGACTGACCTAAATTATAAATTATTAAATATTTAAATAAAAAAGTTAAATTTACATTTTATGGTTATTTTAATCATTTTTAATAAGAAAGTATATATTAAAGAAAGCGTAGGTTAAAATGATCAGGGCCAAATTCATAGAATTGGGTTGATATTAGAATAACCCAGGATATAAACATGTTGAAAAACATAATTAATTTAACCTGTCTGACAAGAAAATTAAGGTAAAGCGAATTATGATGTGAGTTAAAAGCAAATTCAGTTACTATCAAATATTTAAATTGTTCCTGTTTTGTGTTCCCAAGTTTTTATGTTAGTAACTCATTTTGAAAATCATTTATTAAATTAGTTTAACTGACCTGATAAAGTTAAACTTCCGAGTCTTGATCTCTCTGAGATATGTGTCCATCTGCCAAGTAAATTACTTATTGAAGGGTAAACAAATCCTTGACATAAACCTTGAACCACTCTTGAAGCCATTACTCCGTACGACCCAAATTTTTCTGCGAGAAGTGGGACCAAAGCTACAGCTGTAAAATTTATAGTCATCGATCCTAAAAGAAATCGTTTAGATCCGTACTTTCTGCCCCAATCCGCAGCAAATAATTGCAGCCCAATATAACCCCAGTAGAATGATGACAAGATAACACTTTTATTCGTCCAGTCGTACACCTACAAAAAATAAAAAAAGTGTTGGTAACCATCCATCTACCATATATGAATAAATGAAGGAAAAAGGAAAACAATTCTTTTTCTTAACCAGCACTTGAATGTAGATGTCATTCAAATTTTGTCTAAAAGTTATTGTTTTATATTTATGACTTAAGCGTATTAGAAAGTTATTAGTTAGAGTGCCCGTCGGCAAAAACGTTTATGATAGACATTCCCTTCAAACTTAGGATATCGCTTCAATAGGCCGAGTCTGACACGATTTCCCTTTGCGGCTTTTTTTGGTTCTGGGGCGTTTTCCTCTAATTTTCCCGAAAATTTTCACCCGTTAGACAGGAACATTGGAAAACAAGTTTCGTCAGACAATATAAAAATTGTTTTGCTGGTTTTAATGAAAGTAAAAAAATTAGCTGGTTATCTATAAATTTCGTCACAGTCATTTTTGTCAAACGCTTTGAATGACATATTTATCATTGGACAATTTTACTTCCGTCTTTTTTAAAGCGAAGCTTCTACACTGGAGGTATATTAACTTTTTTCTATACAGTATAATGCTGAGCGGAGCGTTACGCAACTAGTGTCACAAGATAGCGTCGTCACGAGTAGCGTCACAAAATAGAGGTTCTTTACATCGATTCACTAGACTCGATCAATTCGTTTCTAGTCATTTCAACTGCATGAAAAATAACTAATATAATATAGACAGTAAATCATCATCATCATCCAGCCGAATTTTCACATCCATTGTTGGATATAGGCCTCGTCCAAACGTCTCCAGTTCTCTCTATCTCTAGCTGCTGCAATCCAGTTTGTTTCTATTCTCCTTAGGTCGTCGGTCCATCTGGTGGGTGGTCTGCCTCGACTTCGCTTGTCGGCTCTTGGTCTCCACTCCAATAATCTCTTCGTCCATCTTCCGTCTTCCATTCTAGCAACATGTCCAGCCCACCTCCACTTTTGTTTATTGATTCGCAGTATAATATCGTCTACGCCAGTTCGTCGGCGTATCTCCTCATTTCTTACGCAATCTTTCAAGGTCAGGCCCAGCATTGATCTCTCCATTCGCCTTTGTGTTACCCTCAGTTTTTTGGCAGTAGCTTTCGTTAAAGTTAAGGTCTCTGCTCCGTAGGTCAAGACTGGTAAGATGCATTGGTTAAATGCCTTCCTTTTCAGGTGAATTGGGATATTTGTTTTAAAAATGTCTCTCATCCGTCCATATGCCGCCCATCCCAACATGATTCGTCTATTTAGCTCGCAGGTTTAGTTGTCTCTGGTTATTCTAATTTCATGACCCAAGTATGTGTATTTATCGATTAATTCTACCTTGTTGTTATTGATCTGTATCTCTTCGCTGGGAATCATATTGGTCATCATTTTGGTTTTCTCGAAATTTATCTCCAGCCCAGTTTCTTGTAGTATGTCATTCAGTTCTTGGAGCATGTCTTTGATCTCTCCCAGATTATCTGACAGAAGCACGATATCGTCCGCAAAACGTAGATGGTTTAATCTTTCTCCATCGATGGATATTCCTTTCTGTTGCCATGTTAGTTTTTTAAATGCATACAGCTTTGGTGACATGGTATCACCTTGCCTGACTCCCCTTTTTATCTTTATTTTATTAGTTGCAGAATATAGACTTATGGTTGTTTTGGCATTTTCATATATATTTTTAATTATATTACAATATCTGTGGTCGATCCTGCAATCTTGTAGTGCTCTTAAGATGGACGGTAGTTCCACTGTATCAAACGCCTTTTTAAAGTCTACAAATATCAATGCCAAGGGACGGTTATATTCGTTAGTTTTTTCTATTAGGGTTTTTAGGCACTGCAGGTGATCGTTTGTGCCGTAATTAGGGCGGAAACCAGCTTGTTCCCTAGGTTGGTAAAAATCCAGCTTTGTCTCTAATCTATTCGTTATTATTCGGGTGTATAATTTATAAAGATGGTTAAGGAGACTGATTGGTCTGTATCTTTCCAGGTCTGCTATATCTCCCTTTTTGTGTAAGAGTACAGTTATTGAATTATTCCACTTTGTTGGGATATTTTGATTCCATAGGCATAGATTAAAGAGCTTTTGAATTTTGGCTATCAGTACTGAGCCTCCTATCTTTATCGCTTCCGTGACGACACCGTCCTACCCCGGAGCTTTGTTATTCTTCATCTTTTTTAAGGCCTTGTAAATTTCGCTCAAGGAGATCTCTGGAATATCTTCGGAACCCTGATTTTGAACCTTCCTCTGTTGATATTCGACTATGTCTAGAGTCGATTGGTTGCTATATAATGTCTCATAGAATTATTCCACAATTTGTAACAAATGTTCTCTGTTTCATGTGATGTTGCCATTTCTATCCTTGAGTTTGACTATTTGTTTATTTCCATTTGTGAGTTTGCGTCTCATTATTTTCATACTCTTATTTTCCTCAATGGTTTTGATGATTTTCTCATCTTTGTATTTTCTTAGGTCTTTTCTGATTTCTCTTGATACTTCCTTGTTCATTCTATTTATATCGTCGTTACTAGAGTTTTCGTCGCTTCTCAGTATTCTTCTTTGTTCCATTTTTTTCTGTGTTTCCAGACTAATTTTTTCTTCCTTCACGCTTTTTGGGCAGCATTTCTTTTGAGCTTCTGTTATTGCTTCTACTATTATGTCATTTAGAATGTTAGTATCATTTGTTGATGATTTTTCTTGAATTAATTTACCGATATGATCTTCAAAATTTTGTTCGTTGTTTGGATGTGTCCATTTGTTTATTTGCTTCTTTTTTATCATATTGTGTCGTTCATAGTTGGTATTTAACACAATGGTGGCTCTCTCCATACGGTGGTCGCTTGATTTCGCAAATTTATTTAGCACTGTCACATCTGTAAATATGTATCTTTTATCAGTGATAAAGTAATCGATCTCGTTTGTCGTGTTCCCATCTGGGCTTTTCCACGTCCATCTGCGGTGAGGTTTCTTGTAGTAGTAACTATTCATTAGGAATAGGTTTTTCTCTAGTAGGAAGTTTAAAAGAGTGTCGCCACGGTCGTTCCGTCCCTGACTTCCAAAATTTCCAAGAGCAGTTTCTGCTGGATCCAGTTTTGTTCCTATTATGGCGTTAAAGTCTCCACATATAACTGTGAAATGTGTGCGGTTGTTTGTGATGGCTGTACTTAAATCATCATAAAAGACTTCGATCTCCTTTTCTGTATATTCTGTTGTTGGAGCATAGACTTGGATAACTTTTAGATTATATCTAGTATTTATTTTAAAGGTGGCATATGTAACTCTAGTGGATACTGATTGGACAGTTTTTAGATTTCCTGCTAGCTGTTTGTTAATGAAGAATCCGACGCCTCCTACTGACAGTAAATAAAAAGTAAATAAGAAGAAGTAAATAGACAGTAAATAAGAAGTGAAAAATTAAAAAAATACAAATGGCAGTCAAAGATTGAATTTGTAACGATTACCGATAATAATTATTTACTTTAGTAACAGCAACAACAAAGTGGTTGTCAAAAAAACAGTTGTTAATAAACAGTACAATGTAAATTTCAAAATAATTTAAAAAAAAGTGAAATTATGTTTGTAAGCAAACTAAAGCATCTATTGTTTTATGTTTAAAAGTAAAGTTAAATTTTTACAAAAAAAAAATTTAGGCCACTGGAAGACCCTAAAAACTCATGACCCTAACTCAAGAAATCAAGAACTCAAGATCACCATTTCTTGACATTTAGTATCTACAATTAGTAAAACATGTTTATTTAAAACTTACTGGAACATTTGGATTTGGCGAAGCTTTTGGATCAGTCATCGCTACTACCGCAACTGAAAGCTGAACCCTCATTGCGACGGCAACTGCTATGAGGCAAAATAATAAAATAATTTGTCTATGTCTCTCGCCAAACCGAGGTAGACCTAAAATATAAATAGTATATTAATCATAACCAAAACCCTTAGTATATACAATTCAAAATAACACCACCTTAGAAAGACTTAGAAAACTATTCCTAAATTGATGCAGTGTAACTAAATTCTAAATGTAAAATGTTATATTTGTAATATATCTAGATGTCTAGATGTAAATGTATATTATAATGTTCTATATTCGTTAATAGATTTTGTAAAAAAATCACGAGACCAGTTCTCTGAATTTTAGAATAATAGTAAAAACTTTGTAATATAGAAAAAATAGAATATTCCTGATAGAATGAAATGGAAAATTATTAAAAATTAACGGATGGAAGTATACAAGTCAGTAATCTATGTGGATTAGATAAATTTCATATCAAAACTTTTTGTGTTATTATAGTATAGACAAGCTAGTTACAGAATTACAGTAAAAAAACGGTGATTATGCTCTTTCTATTTCTCTCTCTTTAATAGCAATACAGTCTAAATCGAGCATTGGCCACCTCCAAACTATATATCTAACTACCTACAATCTTGCAGGTTCTGCGCCGATCTTCTCCAGGTTTTTATGACTAGCAAATTTTGCGTGTTCGCCACCACTTCATCCTCATCCTCACCCGTTCTGTGGTCTTCCTTTTGGTCTTGCGCTCTGTATTTTACTATCTAGGGCTCTTTTGGCAATCTTCCAGTCTCCATTCTCCCTACATGACCAGTGCATCGAAGTCTCTGAAGTTGATAGAGTTCATGGTTGTATCTGGATCTCCATACTTCGTTTTCGTTAATAGGTTCAAATATTTTCCTTAGGACTTTCCGTTCGAAGACTTCCAGCTTTCGTTTTGTGTCATCTGATAATACTGTGGGTGTAATAATGTGGGTTTTGTAGACCCACATTTTCGATCTCTAGTGTGTATTTTTGGAGCAGAACATATGGACGAGTGAAAAGTAAGCTTTGTTTCCCTTAACTATTCTTCTTTGAATTTCTGGTTCTTCTGTTCCATCCTTGTTTAATGTATCTCCCAGATATGTGAAACTTTCTAGTTTCAATATTGTCCTCTAATTCAACTGTGCGTCTGTTTCCTCTAGCTCTTGCGTGTGTCAGTTTTTTTATCCTTTGAATATTTATTTTTAATCCGGTCTCTTCTGTCCTTGTTTTTTGTTGTGAACATATTGCTGCCGCCTCTTTTATTCTGCAAGACATGATGGTATTGTCATCGGTATAGGCGGCAAGCTTTATTGATTTATTTTCTAGGAGATCCTTTTTCTTCCTATATTGAGCTGTCTTATCACATATTCAAGAGTCAAGTTGAATGTGTCCGATGTCAGTCCGTCTTCTTGTTTTAATCCTTTAACTTAATTAATTAATTATTCATTTAATTACCGTGCCGTGCGTTCAACAGGTTGTTAAACCAAATGCTAAGTGACAGACTTTTCCAAGTACACCTAAATGGGAAAAATAGTAACTTCAGAAACCTGCAAAACGGCTTGCCACAAGGGTCAGTTATGTCTCCTCTACTTTTTAATATTTATACGTCAGATGTACCAACTACCACCTCGCGCAAATTTATTTATGCCGATGACATGGCTTTAGGTGCCCAAGAAGAAGACATAAACATCGCCGAATCCACCATAGAAGCAGATCTAAACACTGTTAACAGATACTTTAAGAAATGGGGCCTACAACCAAACCCATCGAAAACTGAAGTAACAGCTTTCCACCTAAACAATAACAAGGCAAATTACAGACTAAACATAGAATGCGATGGAACCAGGATAAAGCACAGTGCTAACCCAAAATACCTTGACGTAACTCTAGATCGTACCCCAACATTCAAAAAGCATTTGGAAAACACTTCAGCAAAAATTAAGACCCGCAATAATATTATCCATAAGTTAGCAAATACATCATGGGGGTCAAATGCAGAGGTAATAAGAACGAGCGCGCTGTCCTTAGTATATCCTACTGCAGAATATTGCGCTCCTGTCTGGCTAAACAGTCATCACACAAAAGTCATAGATACCCAGTTAAATCAAACAATGAGGCACATAACGGGAACTATAAAGCCCACACCAACCCAGTGGCTTCCAGTTTTAAGCAACATCGCTCCACCAGCAACAAGACGACTAGCCGCACTCAACACTCTAGTTCAAAAATGCCAACAAAACCCAGAACTACCGATAAACACAGACATCGCTGAACTACATCAAAGGCAGTTAAGACTGAAATCCAGACATCCACCTACTAGAACTGCTACAAAATTGGCTGTTTTCACTACCGAAGAGCACTGGATGGGCGAATGGAATCCACACATCAGAAATTCCAATCTGATAGAAAACCCCACAATCAAACCAGACGGCTTTTCTCTTCCCTTCGTGAATGGTGCAACCTAAATAGAATACGAGTTGGTCATGGAATTTGTAACAAATCGCTGAATCAATGGGGTATAAATGCCAGCCCGGAATGTGACAAATGCAGCGCCGCTGAACAAACAATTAACCACATCGTCTTCGAGTGTCCAGCCACCAAGTTCATACGTTGTGGACGTCAATGTCATATTCCCACGATTTGTTTAAAATTTGTTTTACTGTGAATAGCTGCTGGTAAGTTGTAGATCTTCCTTGTTGTAAACCGTTTGGACATTTCCCGACATTATTTTCAGTTAATTGTTGGAGTCATTTATTTAGTATATAAGTAAAACCTTTATATCAAATGTTTCTCTGGTTTTCTTTCCATATATTTCTTGTGTTGTTTATTTATTTTCTGCATGGCCTTTTTACACTCGTCAGTAAACCATTCTCGTTTTGTTTCTTTCGAACGAATCCCATAATTGCAGACCAATGTTGGTACACGGACGACTCTAAAACAGATGAAGAAATTGGAGCTGGGGTAAACGGGGGGAAACCAAGGCGAAACCTTAATGAAAGTCTAATTTATCACTTTAGTATGTTCCAAGCAGAACATTATCGTATAGAGTAGGGATGGAAAAAACCTACCGATTTTAACCGAAAACCGGTTTTTTTACTTCGCAATAACCGGTTTTAACGGTTGTTTTTTGTCTCAGTTATAACCGGTTTTTTATTTTTAAAGTAAAAAACCGGTTATTAGGTTTTTACGGTGATTAGATTAGATTAGGTAGATATTATTTTGGATCCCAATCATAATTATTATTCTCAAGTATTAGCAAACTAAAGTGCATTGTAAATGTAACTTTGTAACCTATTTGATTTAAAAAACCGAAAACCGGTTTTTAGAAAAACGGTTTTTGGAAAAACCGGTTTTTTTTTTGGCCAGTTATAAGCGCCAGGTTAAACCGTGAGCAAAAAAACCGGTATACCCAAAAGCTGGTGTTTTGTTCAAAACCGCCATCCATAGTATAGAGAGGTGTGTGAAAGAACTGGACTAATCACGAGGAACTATAAAAACAAATCTATAAATATTATTTTTAATAGCCAGGCAGCATTAAGGCACTGTCACAGTCTATATTATATTTCATTCATATCAAATGAAAATGTTACCGAAAGGTTTTTTCCTAATAATTCAGAATCTATTCACAAAAATAAAGGTGAGAATCTATTCACATGTAATATCAATTTTTTTAATATATGTATCGAATATGTTCTGTTCTTGATGCTAAAATAAATATTTTATGTTATTTAATGCAAAACGTTTTTTTTTTGCTATTTTTCTACCAATGGCATCTTACCATCAAGCCCCAGACTCCACCAATGCTTAATTCGATGTTGACTGGGGATATTCTTATTAAGAACCAATAAATATAAATTATTTAAAATACTTTTTCCGCAAATCGCCAGGAAATTTTGACATTCCTGTCAAAATTTCTTGAAGAAAAAGTCAGGACTTCCTTACTGTAAGGAAATGATATTTCCGTACAGTTGTTAGTGTTCTACATAAATGATAGATATAAGCGTTAAGTTTGACAATTCAACCTCAATACGTTTCCATAGTAACCCAAGTAATTTTATTAGGAATTTCAAAGCACCGTTTATTTGGGAATAAAATTATCGCGTTTTTTTTAAATCAATCAATATCTGTCGAATTTTAAACGATTTGCGGAAAAATAGTATGTTTACCTCGTAGGAAAAGCCACATTCCTGGACTCTGTGTTGCTAAGTCTCGGCTTGCGCCTCGACTTAGCAATCTTCACAGTCGTCCAGGAATGTTAAGCTTTTCCTACCCGGTAAACAATGTACTATTATTCCTTACTGTAAGATAATTTCCTTGAAATCGATAAACTATGTTGACGATTTCTGGACACTAAGAAAATCTTCCAAAACTAAACTTATCGGTGAGAAAGAGAAATTTCCATTTTTCCTGCCAATATTATTGTTTCAAAAATTAAAAAATTTTAAGGCAGTTGTGCTCTCCTGTGAATAAAACTCCTCTTAAAAGTAATCTGAAGTTCAGACTGATAGTGCAGTCATTGAAGCGAAAAATACGGTTTTACCTCCGAATTTTTTTACTGTGAACCGATTTGCATGAAATTTTGGAAGTAGGCTCATCTTACCCTTAACTTCAAAAGTGAAAATGATCTGAACTCCGCCTATTATTTTTAAGGAAGGTGTAAACAACCCCTTAATGGAAAAATTGACATTGAGCCATTTTATCGCTAGAAAACATGTCTAATAGTAAGTGGTGAAATTGTAAAGTATTTTCTAACACAATTACCTCATATTAAAATCATTTTCAACCCCTTGAAAATCTTATAACCCTTGCAAACAATCCCTAAACTAAAAAAATCACAAAAAAATACTTTGGTATGACATAAAAAGATGTAAGTATAGAGTAAGTAATATTTTATATTCTCTATAATAATTATCAAATTTTTAACCCCCGTTCAACCCTTGAAAACTACCCTTTGATAAAAAATTGTTAAAACATTTTTTTTGATAAAATGAAAAGGATTTAAATATTATTCCACACTCTCGAAAATGGTTATCATATTCTTAAGCTTTTCTACCCTTAAAACTGCCACTAAATTAAAACAGTAAATATATGTGATTACATATTTAAAAATAATTTAATTTAGAGTAAAAAATTGCCATTTATTGAATAAAATATTTACAAATTATATAAAATTATACTATTATTATTAAAATATAATATTATTATTCATAACTCAATGTCGGAGTCGCTGTCACATTCAACATCTTCTGGCTGAATTGGAGGGCTATCTTGGCAGTTATCTCCACTGCACGTTTCACAGGTACTATTACAAAACAGACCAACTCTTCTGCATCAGCAAGACGCTCCACATCCTTTTTTGCAGTTGCAAAAAATCATTTTCAGGAGTTCTTGTGGTGCGGGTGGATCTACAGACTTAAGTGGATTTAATAAACCGTCATATCTACTTAAATTTTTTTATTAAGCAACATGTATTGAAATTGGGTGTTTAGTTAAAATATTATATTAAACACGTTCTCATTCTTTTGCAGACGGAAATATACTGGTCACATTATAACGAATAAATGGAGCACGCACAGCTGATCACCTGACTTTTTCGTTGGCCCCTTCACTAAAATGTGTTATATATACATATAAGAACTTTGATATGTATTCATGCCTACGTTTCCAAAATATATGAGCCATATATATATATATATATATATATATATATATATATATAAATATATATATATATATATATATAATATATGTATGTATATATACATTACAATAGTTTTGGGTCTCTATTATACTGCTTACTTTCACATTGCTCCAAATATTCACACTCCAAAATTTTTAGTTACTAAGTAGAAAAAAATATGACAAGTTTTTGGACCACAACTCCTTCAATTTTCATGCTATCACAATTTATACAAAAACCATTGTAAACGTAATTAAGAGAGCTATAACATCCTTTATTGCAATATATAGTAAAAAATCTTTTTCTAAAACGGTGAATGGTTAAAGGGCTTAAGAGAGGTTATGATTGCGCTGCCATGCGCTCTTTAAACAATCATATCTCCGTCAATATCTCCGAAAAAACAAAACAACCAAATTGTTTGTCAGAAAAATACCTAAGTTTTTTATATAGACACTTTTATACGTATCTGTCGTCATTTTTGAGATATTATGAAAAAAAGGTGGTTTTTTTTTTAATTTGATTTTTTTTAATCGTGACTTTTTTGAAAAATATGTGTCCTGGCGCAGCCAAACTGATATAATCTATCAAACTCTTCATAATCAAACTCTTCTGCAGTTGCAGAACACTGCCAAGAAACCGGTCATTCCATATTGTTCGAAAAAACCCATATTATTTCTAAGAGCCCCTTCTTTTATTCCAGGAAAATCTGCGAATCTCTAGAGATCCGAAAAAATCCACATAATATCAATCGAGAGGAAGGATACTACTTGTCTCCCATCTGGAATCTCAGTCTAGAGCCGCCGTCCGGTCCCGCTACCACGATGCAGCCACATGATTGGCCAGCGCGCGCTTCTTGACGTTCGCGCCACGGAGTGTGACGATACGTCCCGACACGACAGGTCACCGCGACTATAAATAGAGCGGTAGCGGAGTAATCGTCGGATTCACTCCCCGCCTCTCGACGCGTTAGTGTTCTGAGCTGTTGGACGTGAATCCCTGTCCTGGCATTTGGTTTTCACCTCTGGCTGCGTTGAGTAGTTGAGTTACTGTGACCAAATGCCCATCTTGGTAGTTAGTATTCGCCTCTGGTTGCGTTCAGTAACTGAGTTACCGTTGCTAACTACCCATCTTCCTGTCTTTTGTTTTCTTTTTCTTTGTTCTCCTGAAGAAGCTACATACAATTGTAGCGAAACGTCGAGATGAACCCACTTTTGGGTCACTCACAAATGACACGGTCCAAACCCGGAAGACGAATAAACTATAATTCTTCATAATAAAGTTAATTCTAGGCGGAATACAATTAAGTTTAATATTGATGGAAATAGCACTTATGAACCACATTGATTTAAAAGAAAAAACATTAGATGCTCCTTTTATTTGCAATACAGCTCACTTATTATAGGCGCAAAAGACTTTTAATAGTCCTCATTTTAAAGCTTATTTCAAGCACTACAAAACCCTTTTTTATTAGAATGCCTAAAATGCATCTAATCGCCGGTAGATGGCATTGGCCACATCGATTAAATTTCAGACAAAATAAAAAACGGCTTTGATCTTTAATATCTAGCTTAATATTGCACTTAGTATCCTTTATAAAAAATCAAACTGTTCATTTTTTTACCTGCTACATTTTTTTTTATAAAATTTTCGATAAAACGTATATTTTTGGAGATATTTGCAAAAAACCGATGAAAAACGTGAAAAAATTGCGAATTTTCAATTGCCAATAACTTGAAATGTATTGGATTTTCCAAAAAAATTATTGATAATTTTTTGCTTAAAATTAGGTCTTCTATCGATATACGAAGGTTATTTAAAAAAAATTCACCCCCAAGAAGGGTGGCAACTACCTCCAGGATGGTTGCGGAGTTCAAATCATTTTCATTTTTGAAGTTAAGGGTAAGATAAACCCAATTCCAAAATTGTATGCAATTCGGTTTAGAGTAAAAAAATTCAGAGCAATAATGCTTCAATGACTGCACTATGACCCAAAATGATTTTCATGTAAAAGTTACTAAAGGTACTGAAATCACAATTTTTGTCGCATTATAAATGTGTATTGCTGGGTCCTGGGATATTCCATCAGACCTATTACGTATTTATGGTTGGTAAATATTTTACATAAGAGTATCAATAAAATAATTTAACTAAAATATACAAACAAATTAATAAACTATATAGTAGCTGATGCAAAATTAGAGATTAGTTATATTTTACATAGGTAATTTAAAAAATAAATATGTAATAAAAATATATACGAGCAAAATATTCTCGCATGTAGAAATTGGTTTGTTATCTGTTGCAATGAGATCTGATTCAATATATAGTACACGAGAAAAATAATGGACAGATAACTTAGATAAATTCCAAGCAAATACTGCGTCAAATTGAGGACAGTAAATAATAGTAAGATATCTAAAAAATGAAAAAAATATGTTGATCATGCTTTATTTTTATCAGTAATAAATAACTGACACATTATCCAATATACATTAGTAAAACTAATTATTGCTTTTAATTTTAAAAATTATATCTTATCAAACTGATATAATAAGGAAATAATTAGATATACTATTAATTAGATATACTAATGAATAATATTTAAAGAAACGCTGCATAATTTGGAATGGGGCGTGAAAGTTAATGGAATTCTGATAAATACAATCAGATATGCAGACGATACAGTTATTTTAAGTGATGACATGAATGGATTACAATGCCTTTTAAATGCCATTGATAAAGTGGGAAGAGAGTTTGGCCTAAACATAAACTGTTTAAAAACAAAACACATGGTGTTTAGCCGTTTAGCACATCAAGATGCACGGTTATCTGTTGATGGTCATATAATTCAAAGAGTGTCCAGTTTTAAATATCTTGGTTGCCATATTACTGAACAACTAGATCCAGATCAAGAGATAAAATGTAGAATCGAGATAGCCCGCACGACATTTTTAAAAATGAGGTTATTCTTCTCTAATGATAACTTGCAACTTCAACTTCGAAAGCGCATGGTTAAATGCTACATTTGGTCAGTCCTCTTATACAGTGTCGAAGCATGGACATTAAAAATATCCATGATTAATCGTCTGGAGGCCTTTGAGATGTGGCTGCACAGACGTATACTAAAAATTCCATGGACGGCTATGCTGACAAATGTGGCAGTCCTTGAAAGAGCAAATGCTGCTCGCGAGCTGCTTGATAACATCAAATGTAGAAAGATGGCCTATTTTGGACACGTAGTAAGGGGAGACCGATATAATATTCTTCAAACGTATTATGATGGGTAAAATCAAAGGACGCAGAGGAGTTGGTAGAAAGCAGGCCTCTTGGTTGAAGAATATCAGGGACTGGACAGGAATAAAGAATGCTGAGCAACTATTTAGAATAACTCGAGACAGAGACAGTTTCGCCATGTTAATCGCCAACGTCAAGGGGACTTGATAGGGCACGTTAAGAAGAAGAATAAATGATAAAAAACACAAAATAATAAAAGGTATGATTATTGCTGTGCATGTATATATATATATATATATATATATATATATATATATATATATATATATATATATATATTATATATATATATAAGGAAATTTCTTTTAATTTTAATTTCACATGATCTTAAAGTAGTTATTGCTATGATACGTAAAAAAACATTCGCACAAGTAGTAGCAGATTTTAAAAAGGCTATTAAAGTAAAGGCTTATTTCTTTATAACATTAGGTGTGCTGATGACACAGCAATAGTGACAGATAACATCGAAGATCTTTAATGTCTCTTAAATGATCAAACTTTTAGAAATGAAGCTTTAGATTTGAAAATAAATATCAAGAAGCCAAAACCAATGATTATAGGTAGAAATAATTACACAAATGCCAAGATATCGTCCCTACCATTTCCAACTATCGAATGTGAAAAGTGGTACTTTTCAGGAGAGCAAAATAACTCTTTTCTAGAGAATTCTAAATCAGCGCTTTGACAAATGGAAAATTTTTTATATTTTTAAAAATTAATGTTTGATCCTTGTTGTAACATTCGTTATTTTGCTTTTTGTTTTAATCAACGATTTGTTTTGGTCCAATGTTTTAAAATTGCGAATGTGGCATTTTCGACAGTTCATATTTGTATAATTTTAGCACATTAATTTGGTACAATGTTTCAAAATTGCGAATGTGGCATTGTCGACAGTTCATATTGGTCTAATTTTAACACATTAATATTCTTAATTGAAAAGGAGGAAAATCAAAATAATCTCAATGATCTTACAAAGTTTATTACAAATAATTTAATTAAAAATTGAAGTTATAGGGTAAAATGGGAAAATCATGTATAAAGAAATTTTTAAAAGTATTTTTATGAAAGTACGTATTGATAGAAAATTAATGTAATTAGAAAAGTTAAAAATAATCACAATACAATTATGGAACTTCACGTCCTGTAGATACCTCAAGTAATCAGTAGTAAAATAATAATAAATTAAAGTAAAGTCTTAAATTTTAGATTCAACGTTATCATTGGCTTCAGTTGCGTTAGGTTCTGGAAGACAATCTCTGGCAGTATTAGATGTTGGTAAAGATTGGTAATATTGGTGGTATGGCATAGGTATTAAGTTTTGTTCACATAGTGACAAGAGGTTTTTTTCTTCATATCCGTGATTGGGAGTCTTTCGTCGTATGCCTTAACAGAGTTTATACTATTTTGTTTGCCTCTTTTTTGTATGGTTTCAAGAGATAAAAAGTTTCCGTCAATGCTAGTCTTCATGTAAAGTTTGTTATTTTCATTTTTCCGATACTGGTACCATATACACTGTGTGGACGACGTCCCAAAGGCAGCATTGTTTAATATTTTTTTAAATAATTCTCGCTTTGACAACATCACTGTTTTTGGTTTAGCTATACCCAGTTAACTGAATAATCAGATAATGAAAAACCGATAAAAACAAAATAATAAAGTTCCTCACCGAAAGAACTTCTTGGAAGAAATAATTCACACAATTATTATGAATACGTGCGTTTTGTTCTTGTCAGCAATGTTTAGTATTCTTAACATTTTGCAAATTATAATTGAATATCTTTATCAATTACAACTCTGAAACTAATGTATGTGACACATTAAAAAACAAAATAATAAAGTGCCTCACCGAAAGAACTTCTTGGAAGCAATAATTTACAAATTGTGAACACGTGCGTTTTGTACTTGTCACCAATGTTTAGTATTTTCGACAGTTTGCAGATTATAATTGAATAACTGTATCAGATACAACACTGAAGATAATGAATGTGACACATTCGTCATTTTGCATTGTACATATATATGCCTTTAGTTATATTTATACACAACAAAATATCGAATATTCCATTTTCGTCAGTTTGCAGCATATTCGATATTTTGACCAAAACAAAATGACAAAATGTTCATATTCGATGGTTTAGACAGAATATTTCCCGCGTTTCTGATCAAGCTACAATTTCGATATTTTGCTACAAGGTGTATCACGTTTAATGCAAGGACAAGGTATCGAATCTGAAAAACCCGATTTTTCACATTCGATAGTTGGAAATGATAGGGACGAATATGTAACTGGAGAAGAAATCGACTAAGTCAGGCAGTTTAAATACTTGGGTTGTCTGATAAATGAAAGTTAAGAAGAAAATGAATAAGACAGATATGTTTTTTTGAAACTTCATAAATTTCTGACAGATCGCAAGCCGGATTTTAGACTGAGATACAAGAGGGTAAAATGTTACGTTTGGCCTGCTCTCTCGTACGAAATGGAAGCATGGACGTTAAAGCCCAGATCCATTAACTAACTTCGAGTTTTTGAAATGTCGTGCCAGCGACGTATGCTTACAAACTCACGGAAGAACAGAGTCAGAAATGAAGAAGTATTAAAAATAGCGGGAATATTTTGATTATATAAAAATTAAGAAAGATGTCATGGCTGCGTACTATTCTCCAATGGACAGGAATCCACAGTTATGAAATGCCTGTCAATGCAGCTTAAAATAGAATAATTTAATCCTGACTAGACAAGACAATGTACAGTGAACGCCTACGCAGAAGTGCACGACGCTTTAAGAAAAAGAAGAAAAGGTATATTAGGGGTAGTTGAGGACAAATCCGTGACGAAATATAACTAATTTATCTTTATTTTTGCAAACAAACAGAAACCGGTCAAATATTCCGATCAAATGTTTCTGGATTTTAATTTAGAAACTTTGGAGATAAATGCTTTTCAAAATCTACAACTTTATTTAAACTACTTTTTTCTAAAATGTAAAGAAACATTTTATAGATCAAAAACTATTTTTTAACTTTTATTACTTGTCTAGAAAATCAAAGCCAAAGCGGCTATCTTCAAAGATTTGTCATCAGCTACCCCTTATATACCTTTTAGCACCTTCAAATATCTGTATAAGATTTTTACATGAAATCGATAATTTTTCATATCTTTAAACTTTCCACTTACGTTAAAAAAGTAGCGGTCAAGTAATTGTCAACAATATATAATATATTATCATTCCAAGGATATTATCATTACATTACCTATAAACTTTTTTGTTTTTCTTCAACCAATTTCATGAATTTAAATAAATTCATAATGCTTAATAAAAATAGAGTTTAGAAACAGTAAAAAAATTGTCGTCTTATAAACCGTCGACACGTATTTCAATATTTTACATACATATACATTAAATTTATCAATTATACCTGGAGAAAGGACATTTTACAAACAACTGGAAACACTCCAAGATCATACCACTACTGAAGCCAAGGAAAGATGGAAAAAGACCAGAAAGCTATAGGCCTATTTCTCTCCTGGAAAATATTTATTTATAATAATATATAGGATATAGGAAAATATCCTGGAAAATATCGTTTACAAGAGACTGGTGAAATACACAGAAAGAATAAGAATTATCCAAGAAGATCAATTCGGATTCAGAAAAGGAAGAAACTGCGAACTTCAACTAGCAAGAATAATCAGCGACACCAAAATAAAATTCAACAGGAAACAGAAGACAGGACTAGCAATACTGGACATAGAAAAAGCATACGACACGGTTTGGAAGAAGGCACTAATCTTCAAGATGGACAAAGCTAGACTTCCACACTACCTCATCAACATCTGCGACATGTATCTATCCAATAGAACATTCCAAGTCTCAGCGGACCAAAAGGAATGCCTCAGGGCAGCATTTGATCACCAATTTTGTACAATATTTTTGTTTCAGACCTTCCAACAGATCCAAGGACTTCAACAGCCCTGTATGCAGACGACACAGCAGTGTATGCATCCGGAAAAGATGAAAGAAGAATCATAGATGACATGGAGAACCACTTAGGAAAAATCACGGAGTACACGAAAAAAATGGAAAATCAAGATAAACTCTGAAAAGACGCAGTTCATCGTTTTCACCCAGAACAGACGAGCTCCACGGAACGAGATCACAGTAGGAGGCAACAGAATTTAGGAAACGGAGTCGGTCAAATACTTAGGAGTCCAGCTCGACAGAAGACTCAACTTCCGGGTGCATACACAAAAAACAAAGGTAAAAGCTAATTCTGCTAAAAAAACTAACACTTCCTTTCATTTTTAGGACCAGACCACTTTCGAAGGCGAGGAAAATCCAGCTGTACCAAGCATATGTTAGGTCGGTGATTCTGTATGCTGTACCAGAGTGGAGCTCCAGTGCGGAATCACACTGGAAAAAGTTAGAATCAACTCAGACGTCATGCTACCGAATCATCGACGGAGCATCATGGGAGGACAGAACGACAAATGCTACCATCAAGGATAGACTTCAGTATACGTCACTAAGAGAGGTGGCCGAGAAAAGAACCAGGTACTTCTTCAACCAGGCCACACGAAGACTCCGCAAGACCAGAGACATCCTCGAGAAAAACAGGGTCCAGAGGATGTTCAGAACCACCCACAGACTGATCGACCACCTGATCAGGGATGTAGGTACGTTGCCTGAAATTAGTACCTACAGAAGCAGACGAGGACACCACCGAGAGAACACCAGGACCTGAGAAGATCAACCCACAGACGCTGGCGGTGCAAGTGCGGGACGCCGAAGAAAGAAGGCAAAAATTTCTTAAGTTTGAATTGTACATATTGTTAGGCAATGAACGTTTTTATTTTCTATTTTTATTTTTTTTATTTATTATACCCGGGAAGGTACTGGGTTCTCGGGATAAAGACTATTCAGAGGATAACATACCCTCAATATTCAAACCACCACTCGTTAATTTGCACCTTCAGGGCCCGCTGTGATCTTTTTTGATTTTTTTTTTTCATTAAATTCAATGATAAAGTAATTTATATCACTATACATGATTATTTTAGTTCTGTAATACAGGAGTCGTCAGAGACGAAATGCTGCTGAACCTCTGAAAATCTTAATGTTTTAAATAATAAAAATATATCTCAGATAATTTTAAACACAAATGTTTATTATTTATTAATTTTTACAAATATTTATTAATTTATAAAAAGGTAAAACTTTTTATGTAGAATGAACCGTTCTCTCAGATACAACGCTTGAAGCGACCGGCGATTTTGAATGTCAGTTACACGCGCAATATCAATTGTTTAAGTAAAGTTTGTATCAAATTGACGGCAAAAATTTAAATATTACCTTCTTGTAGTCAAATACCTACTGGATCCATAGTTTGCTTTATTAAAAGTCTAATATAAATCCTTAAAAATGAACAACTGGTACTCTTTAGTTTCAAACTTATACACGGATAGGTATTGTTTAAAAATATTTTATTCCATTGTTTATTCTGATAAATATTATATTCGATGTAAATTCTTAGCCATATATTTCCATATGGTTGCATAAGAACACAATAAAAAACGTGTGAAGAGATTTCGTCTATTTCGATAAGTTATTTTTCCACCCTATATCGATCGATTATTATCCACGATATAAAATATATTTAGTTTTCTAGTACTATCATTCTACTACTATCAAACCGGTAAAATTATCTGAGATATTTAGAAAATGTTTAAAGAGTAAGATTAAGATAGAGAAAATGCCCTCACTCGCAAAAATTTAATTTTTTTCGTTCTGTGATTAAAACAAACGGCTTAGCGTAATTTTACCCCTTCAACCCTCACCCCACACATACCGACAAAAAACTTTTTCGGTTTTATTTTTTTTATGTGGAATGCAATTAATTTACAAATTTCAAGAATTCACGCGCATAGTTGAGTCTTTTACAAAACTGATTTATTTTTTAATTGCATAAACGTAAAAAATGTACCAAATTATTTACGTTGTATCGATCTTAAATATTATGATTAACCCCGCAAAAACTTTTAAAAACCTTGAAAATTATGGATTTTAGCAGCTTTAAAGGTGTTTAGCCCAATTTTTAAATGCCCTAAAGGTTTAGTTTAATTTAAAAATATATATAATCCAAATAAAACCCTAATTTGACCTTTTTTGAAGTCTATAAAATGGAGAAAATCTCCCAAAACCCGTAAAAAACAGTTTTTTTTTTCGGATTTTTAAATTATCATCGCATTATAATATAATGCAGTCCTTTTCAAACTGTCATAGGCTGCTTTTAAATCAATGAAGAGATGGTGTGTATCTATGTTATATTCTAGTGACTTTTCTGCCTATGTGCTTGAATTTGATATTGACCAATAATATCCTTTGTAAAGTCTTTCAAACTTTAGATTGGCGAAAATTTTATACGCAGATGCTAAGAGAGTAATGCCTCTATAATTCTCATTCATTCTGCCATATAAGTACTATTATTTTATGGATTGCTGCAAAAAGTTGATCACCGTCTTTTTATACATTTCCGAACAGATTTCATCGATTTCTGGGGCTTTATTGTCTTTTAGGATCTGTCTTTATTGAGTTTTAGGATCGCATTTGAAACTTCTTCTCTTGTTGGGTCTTCACTGTGTAGTTGACGTTGTAGATTTTGTTGATTTTAGTTTTTAATCAAATACAAAAAATAAAAAATAACCTAAAACCACTTAAAAAAAAGTTATATGATTTTTGAAAAAGTATGCATTTTAAATTTATGTACATTCAATCTACGGCTCTACAAAAATAGACAAATTTTGTAACAGCCTTAACTATAGGTGTGAATTTTTTGAAGTTTTTAAATTGATTGAATCTTACGTAAACAAATAATTAAAAAAATCAGGTTTTTGTAATTAGGGGGTTCTAAGAATGGGGGCATTTTGCACGGAACGGTAGTACACTTTTCTCTTATCTTAAAAAAATACTTAATATATTGTCCGTATTTTACCAAAATATGGACCCAAGATAAACGAACAAAATAAAATATGTTTGACATACTCTTATTCGAAATCGACTTGCTTAGTTGCGAAGTTGTATCGTGGTACTATCCACCGTATGAGTTTTCAAGGTAGCTCTTAGTCACCGGCAGTTACTTTGGTTAATTATGAAAGTCCTCCCTTATATTTTAATATCAGATCAGGATAAGGTTTTCAATTTCTTTAAAGTGAATTAGGCTACAAAAGATGACGAGCATTTCATATACTTACATACCATGCCAGGATTATGCCATTGGAAGAAAAAATTATAAAGTTCAAAGAAAAAATCCAGCAAATAAAATAGGGTATTATTCGGACTAGTAAGGTTGTTATAAAACTGAACAAAAGTGACAAACTTTAAAATAATTCAGACCTAAGCTTCAGTTATAACATCGACAAAGAAGAAGATATATTCTACGAATATGTTACAAGTAAAGTCAATAATTCAAAATCTCACTATCCAATAATAGATATTTTAATAAAAAAATTATACCAAAAAAAAGACAAATAATTAGTCATGAGTTGTCATGGGAATTACAGGTTCGTCATTAGAAATTAATAGATCTAATATAATCTAATCAAAAATAAGTTGTCTAAGTGTATTATATAAGTTTTTTGTAGATAGTGACGTCAAGTTGTGGGGGGAAAAGCAATATTACAAGTGAAGAGGGAAAGAACTAAACTTATACTACGACAAAACCTAAAAAATAAATATTCTCTAAATACGCACATTTGTGGAGGTGGAGAAGAGTCTTGGAACCTACCGAGTATAGAGCGGAAGCACTTAAATAATCTATTATTGCGTGTTCTGAACAATATTATAGAAATCATTTGTAGTAAACAAAATAAAACAAAAGTTTTTTAAACAAAAAACAAAATTTGTTTAATTTACTGTTTGTATTTTGAGAACCATTTCCGAAGTGGAAATTGAAACGTCAATAAACGTATTTTTATCTTTAATTGTGGCTTATTCCCAGTTAAATAGTAATTAATTTACAATGCCACAAGAAAATAGCTTCAGAACAATATTTCATGAAAGTTGTATTTAAATACTCTTCTTACTCCCCTTTCTCTGTAATGTAATGTAATCTTGTATAAACCACATATTTCGTCTTAAGTTTGATGGGAATTCTTTCAATAAAGCAATAAAATCAATTTACAAACAATATAAATAAATCTCACCATTCAAATTACAAGATAATTCGCATATCCGTAAAATATTATTACCAATGGTTCCAAGCCATACGTTTATTTAAAATCTATATTTAAAATGTATGTCGTATGGTGTGGAACCATTGGTAATTATTTTTTACAGATATGCGAATTACCTTGTAATTAGAATGGCAAAATTTATTTACATTTTTTATAAAATGAATTTATTGATCTATTGGAAGAATTGTCATCAAACTTAAGGCGAAATATCTGGTTTATAAAAGATGGTACACCATTACATTACAGAAAAAGAGGAGTGAGAACAGTATTTAAATACAACGTTCCTAAACGTTGGATTGCTCCTGGTAGTCATATTTCTTGGTCATGTGGTGAGATAATAATATAATTATTTAATTCATAAAAATTAGAAAAAATTACTTAGTATTATACTTATAATGCTTATAATAAATACTGCAGCAGTTTATTTAGAACCAATGATGCTATTTAATATGAGACAATCTTTTATGGAATGTCAAGTGTAGACAAATGAATTAAAGAAAGTGGTGGACACTTACTTTGACAAAAAGTTTAATGTTATTTACTTTAACTATTTTTTAATTTGGTTTGTAAATAAAATGTTTTGGTTATGACTTTTATTTAATACAAAACGTAAGATATTTTATGTAAAATCCAATTATTCTGTTATTTTTGTCAAATCCTATTATTAATTATTCTGCTGATATATTTATTTTATTTAATATTTCGTTGACTATTAACTTTATAAAAGGTATTTTATACCAAAATTCAGAAGTTTTGAGGTTTTCCTTTAATTTTCTTTCGTTGCCTGGAGTAATTGCGCTAAATCAGAATTATGTAGTTGATTTGTAAAATGCGATTAACTCGAAAACTGTTGAGTTTTGAGGATATTAACAGGTATACCTTCTTTTTGTTAAAATAATGTATCGTTAATATTTGTTATCAAAAATACCAGTAACTTAAAGAACAAAAAACTTAAGTGCAAATGTACGCCACATATGTGGCATATGTGGTGATAGAGAAAAATCAAAGAACTGGGGTAGTAGTTTAGGAGGATATATCAGTGAAGTGGATGGACATTGGTATTACTCAAGATGAAAACTTTTGGAGAAATAAAATTAGGGAAGTCAGGCCTGCGTAGGGATTCAGGCAAAGTGAATAATGATTAATTTTTATAGATATAATAAATTTTATTAAAGTTGGTCCTGTTATTTTTTAGTTTAAATGCATTTACTGTTATTGTGCGGAAAACACCTCGTAAAACAAATCTATGCGCGACAAAAGAAATTATAAAGTCATTATTTCGTATTATTTTAACCAAATCTTATCTTATTGTAGATATAACATGATTAATACTTATTGTTAACACATCTAATTATGAGTCCATTAATTTAATAATTTAATCTGATTTTTTTATTATTTAAAAAAAAAAATATTTTAAAATTGTTTATCTAAAGTGTGCAAATAACTTTGATTAATAATTATAAGATAAATATGTACACGAGCTAGAAATTAAGAGAATATTATTTATATATATTTTTTGCTTAAGTGTCTGTACATTTTGATTTACACTTTGCTCCAAAATAATTCTCCAAAAACACATAGAACCTTTCGCAAAACCTTCATTTTGCTTTGTTCATTTCGCTCATTTTAAAGGCATGCCATATGAATAAGTAGTAGGTATCAAGCAAGAAAATTTGTGACTTTCCGGATTTCTGAAGCTCCAAGAGTGTTTTTGAATATCGGGTAAAAGGATGTACAGTTTTGTTTTGGATGCCATTAAATGGTTGTGGTCTGATAAAATCGGTGAAATTTTAAAGTTCTTCTTTAGCAACACTTTGAAGAATCTCATTATCAGGAGTTTATTTAAGTTATAGAACTCATGACAAAGTTGTTTTATTGTGGTGTTAGTTAGTTTGTTTAGGAGCTGTTTGCAGTTCCAAGCTGTTACGGACTCACAACTTGTTGACTTAAGATATTTAGTATAGTTGGCTGTCAGAGGCAACAAATATTAGCTGTTTTGAACATAGTAAAGCAGAAAGATCTATTACTATAGTAATTAAAAATAAAGAAAAAGACGAATACAATATCATCATCATTCTGGCTTTACAACCCTGCGTGGCTCTTAGTCTGCTCAAGAATTTCTCTTCAGTTATCCCCATCTATAGACTTCCTTCACCAACCACGTATTTCTGTAAATGAAAATACTAATACAAGAATATCCACGTAAGAATCAGACAGAGCAGGCAAATGAAAATGAAATGGCACTGGGCTGGTCACGTAGCCCGATATATAATGACAACAGGTGGACACGAAGAATTCTAGAATAGAGACTAAGGACGACAACAAGAAGCATGGGAGGACCTCAAAAAAGATGGGTAGATGACATAGGAGCAGTTTCAGGCAAACAGTGGATTAGATTGGCGCAAGATAGAGAAAGATGGAAGCAATTGGGAGAGACCTACATTCAGGAGTAGATGGAAAATGGTTGACAAAGAAGAAGAAGAGAATCAGACAGACATAAGAAAAGACATCCTAAAACAGCATATTGTTGTTTAGAAGACGAAAACAAACACAGAAAATTAAATCTATCAATGAGTGGTTAAAAAAATGGAAAAATTCCATTTCTAAATTATATAAAGATCAAAAACAAGAACAGTATACAATGATTGCCATAATAAGTTTATCTGCAACAGAAAGTGGGGTCCATTAGGAATACATCTGACTTGGCTCCTAAGAAGCCAGTGCTTAAATACTAAAGTTTTTGAGAGAAAATGGGATTAAAGCACTGTATGGTTTCTTCTACAGAATATATGGCTCATTGTATATTACTTACTAATTGGCTTAAGTCTTGAGCTTATTCTTCCTGTGGGTAATACATAACAGAATTTACAGGATATTGGAAGAAAGAATTAGTTACACTCAGTTCCGATTAAGGAGTGGTTTGTGTTCAAGAGAAGCCTTGTTCAGTATCCAGCTACTGACAAAGTCCGATATAGCAAAAACTATTAAAACCAACTGTATTGGACGATAAAAATCTATACTGGCATCAATTGTTAAAGAATAAAAGTTGAACAAGAACTGTCAAATGACACAAATTATAAAAAGTGTATTGAGACAAGGCTATATACTCTTGTCTCTACTCATTAACTTGTACTCCGATGAAATACTTAAGGAATCGACATAATAAAAGGTATTGTTGTAAATATTTTAACTATGAGCCATATTAGATATAGCAATACAAAATACAAAACCCTATTGTTAGCTAATTACAATTAAGTCCTCCAAAATCTAATTAATAAAGTAAACCAGATCTCCGATCTCTATGGAGTAAAACTGTTAGGAAAGTATGTTAGGAAAACTAAATATATGATAGCTAACAAAATTAGATAGAGAATGCCAGTGTAAAAGTTAGAGATGCCGTACTTGTCAAAGTGGAGAAACTCGTGTATCCCAGCAGTTCAAATTACCCAAGCTATATTTGTAAAAATCGGAAACGTACTTGGCTGACACGATCTTAGTATTGATCTTCGATATTGTTATTACACCTCATTACAGTAAGACTCCTCATTTTTATGGAATACCGAAAATTTATAAAACGAATATACCACTTAGACCCATTTGTAGTACCATGAATTCTCCTTGTAGTGAACTATCAAAATTTTTATTAAATATTATACGACCATTTGCAAATAAAAATGACACATTCATAAAAAATACACAACATTTTTTAAATAAATTTTCAAATATTGAATTTAATTAAAATCATACTTTGGTAAGTTTTGACATAAATAGTTTATTTACGAATGTGCCATTAAATAAGACTTTAAGTATAGTCAAGACAAAATTAGAAAGTGATGATTCATTAGCAACTAGAACAAGACTAAACATATCGGCTATAATGGAGTTATTAACATTATGTACTGATAATACATATTTTCAACTAAATAATGAATTATATAAACAAAATTTTGGTCTAGCAATGGGCTCTAGTTTATCTCCATTCTTAGCCGATATATTTATGGAAGATTTTGAAACAAATATCATTTCTAAACAAAATTTCAAACCCACAGTATGGTGGAGGTATGTAGATGATGTATTCTCAATATGGCCTCATGGATCAGAGTTGTTGGACACATTCCTAAATGATATAAACGATAAAGAAGAGACAATAACATTTACCATGGAAAAGGAATATAATAACACGCTACCTTTCCTGGATGTTTTAATCTCTAAGAACGATACTGGATATGAGACTCAGGTGTATAGAAAACCAACACACACCAATAGATATTTAAATTTCAAATCAAATCACAATATTAATGTAAAAAAGGGAATAATTAAATCCTTATACGATAGAGCCAAAATTACTTGTTCTAACGAAAATTCGTTCTTGGAGGAGAAACATTTGTTAACATCTGTTTTATTAAAAAATGATTATCCTTTATCGTTTATAAATAAGGAATTTTCAACAATCGATCGAATAGAACAGAACAACTTAGAACGAGATCCTACAGCATACACAAGGAATAATATGAGGAAAATAACAATACCGTACATAAAAGGAATATCAGAAAAACTTAAAAGGATAGGAAATAAATTCAACATTTCAACAACATTCAAAACAACAAACACATTGAGATCTATTTTGTCCAAAACCAAACCTAACAATGAACAAGAAAGGACAAAGAATTGCATTTATAAAATACCTTGTGAATGCGATCAGTTTTATTTAGGTGAATCATCAAGGCCATTAAATGTTAGAATAAGTGAACATCAATCTTATATTAAAAATAGAGAATTTGATAGATCTCAAATCTGTAAACACGCATGGGATAATGAACATAGGGTTCAATGGAATAATTCAAATGTAGTCCTAAAAGAAACGGATGGTAAAAAAAGAAAAATCAAAGAAGCGGCTCTAATTATGCTAAATGAGGCCAATTGTGTCGCAAATTCCTCGGCAGAATGTAGTAGGATCTGGTTACCAATATTGAAAGAGGAAGTTATTAATAAGAAAATACCAGTATTAGTAAGTCAGTAACATATAGAGGATACATCATTTATGTTTTTTAAATAACGTAACATATAAAATCAGAATTTTGATGTTTGTTGAAGGTAAACTAAATTCACGAACAAATACTTACAATGTCGGGATAGTATTATGAGGTTTTTTTCCTGGTTTTTCCCTCATAATTTACTATGGAATCACTAACAGGAGAATTTTACTGTCATCATGTCATGTGTTTGTCTTTTTAAAGACGAATTACATGCTATGATTTTTTTCTGACGGATATTCTCAAGTTAAAGTTGATTTCATGTAATCGAATGAACTATCTTATAAGTAAAGTCGTCCCAGGAGCGCAACTCAACAATATTGGCAATATCATTTTAAAGTCGTCTACTTTAAAATGTATAATGTATGTCTGAATTGTCAATATAAATGAGTCAGATAAAATTAAATTATTAGAAGAATTTTTCACTTATGTAACAAAAAACAAAATTTGTTTAATTTACTGTTTGTATTTTGAGAAACGATTTCCGAAGTGGAAAATTGAAACGTCAATAAACGTATTTTTATCTTTAATTGTGGCTTATTCCCAGTTTAATAGTAATTAATTGATCTTCGAGTTAGAATAACACATCGCTTAATTTTTTCAGTGCTCCAGGTGGAATGGAAGCATGGTCTCTAAGTTAGGCCATGCTTAAACGCTTGGAAGCTTGTAACATGTGGATATACAGATGACTACTAAATATAATCTTGGTCGACAGAGTTAGAAATGAGGAGGTCCTTAGACGGCTGAACCAAATAATATAACTGGTAAATATAATTAAGAGACGCAAACTGGAATACTTGGGTCCATAATAAAACACCCTGAAAAATATGAAGTTTTATATCTGATCTTACAGGAAAAGATCCAAGGAAAACGGAGTCCTGGTAGAGGAAGAACATCATGACTGAAAATCTAAGCCAACGGTACGGAAAATCGACTACATCATTATTTAGAGCTCCTATCAAGAAAGTAACTATTACGAATATGCTAGAAAGAATATTCAACGATGGATAACCGTCATTTAACTAAAAGAAGAAGAAGAAGAAGAATGGGTAAGAGTATAAAGAAATGATAAAAATATTAAGAAAGATTTTGAATCAAGGAAGACAGTGGCATAATTGAAATATTCGACATGTTTTTAGGAACCTTGCTAAACGAAAATAATAAAGGAACCAAGAATATTTAGTCCAAAAATAAACCAAAGTAAGACTCAATAGATAGTTATGAGAGGTAGTACAAGATTCCGTAAAAAGTTACACGGATGTAAATAAACGAACGTTGGTTGAAAGAATACAGATTTGAAAAGTTAAAAGATTTTATCTATTTGTGAGTCAGATAATTTAGTGCAAATCAAAATGACCGACAATATATAACCAAGAATACTTTTTATACGATTAACAGCCAAGACGTAATTTTAAAACTTTAAATAATGATGTCCATAAATAACAACCCTCACAGTCCTTAGCAATGAAATAAAAATAAAAAATGTAATGTCTAAGAAATACTGGATATTAGTGACTGTCGATATAACACATGAAACGAATAATTACAAGCAAAAACTAGCTTATATTAGCATATATTCTTCTTACCAGGTTTATTGAGATTTGTTGTATTGCTCATTTTAATTTTTTTAAATATCACCTACTGTAAAATGTGTAACACATAGTATGTAACTTGTCATACTATAAACGTTGATTTTAGATCGTAGGGGATCATCAAACGTAAGATAAAAAGTTGAGATATCTAAACAAACGTAGATTTTTCTTGAAGTATCTTTTGTTTTAATACTTGATATTCACGATAATAACTATCAAGAATAAAACGAGCACAGTATTCCGGCGCGTCACAAATTCTTCGGTTTTTTTTTAGCCAGGCAATTAATTCAGTTTTAATTGTTACGATTAACAAGATTAATAAAAATTTGACAGTGTTAAAAAAAACAATTATAAAAAAATCTTTCCTGATTTTTGCCTTATTGTTTAGCCTTTTTTCCTTTTTCTCTCATCATCATCATCATCATCTTGGTGCTACAGCCCTTAAAGGGCCTCGACCTTCTCAAGCTTTCTACGTCATTCTGTTCTGTCCCTTGCTTGAATTTTCCAGTTGCCGACTCCGATCTTCTCCGCATCTTGTGTTACCCCATCCATCCACCTCAGCTTTGGTCTACCCCGTCGTCTCATTCCCACAGGTTGCGCTGTTAGAATCTTTTTTATCATGTTCGATTCAGGGCCCGGGCTACATGTCCTGCCCACTGCAGGCGGTTTCGCTTAATTATAGTGGTAATATTTTTACCACCAACGTATGTTTGTAGATATTCTGCAGTTCGAAGTTATATCTACGCCTCCATATTCCGTTCTCACAGACCGCTCCAAATATCTTGCGTAGCACCTTTCTTTCAAAAATGGATAGAGCGGATTCATCTGTTTTCGTTAGCGTCCATGCCTCTGATCCGTATGTGTGAACGGGGACTATCAGTATTCTATACAGCCTTATACGAGTTTTTTGAGACAGACGTTTGTTAGCTAAGTACTTTGATAGACCATAATAACACCTTTTGCAATTCTTATTCGCCTTTTTATTTCCTCAGATGTATTGTTATTGGGGTTAACCGATGTCCCTAGATATATGAACTCATTGAACTGCTTTGAAGTTTTGGTCATTGATGATTAAATTTGTGTCAACATTTCCAGCTCTTGTGTTTGTGTTAGTCGCCATGAATTTGGTTTATTTTGATTTTATATGTAACCCCATTCGTTCTGCTGCTGCTTACTAGCATTGGTTAGGATTTCCGCAGTTCTCGCCCTAGTTCTTGTTATAATGTCCACGTCGTATGCATATGCTAGAATTTGGACTGATTCTATTAAATATTGTTTCCCTGCTATCTAAATTAGCGTCGTGTACAACTTTTTCTAAGGCGACATTAAAAAGCTGACACGCCAGCGCATCTCCCTGCCTTAACCCCTTATGTATTTGAAATGGGGTTGACGAGTCGTTTGAATTTTTACTGCTGATAGCATCTTCGCCATTGTCACTTTTATCAAACATATTAGTTTTTTTGGAATTCCTAACTCATTCATTAGCGTTTGTAAAGACTTGGATCTTAAGACACTGTCATATGCCGCTTTAAAATCGACAAAAATATGATACATATCTATGTTAAACTCTTGCGCTTTTTCGAGGATCTGTCGTAGTTTAAAAATCTGGTTAATGGTTTTGAACGTCCAGGCCTGAATCCTGTCTGATATTCCCCTAGAAAACATTTCAGTTAAGGCTTTAATCTCTCGTGCAAAATATTTGATAATATCTTGTATGCTGTATTTAGGAGAGTTATTCCGCGGTTAATTATTACATTCCAGTTGGTTTCCCTTTTTGTGTAACGGGCAAATTAAGCCCAAGCTTTATTCTTCTGGCATTTGCTCCTCAGACCAAATTCTACAAACAATTTCTCGTATCACCTTGGTGAGCTGCTCTCCACCGTGCTTAAATAACTCTGCTGGGATGCCATTGCTACCTGGGGACCTATGGGATCCTTAGTTTTTCTATAGATATTTTTTACTCTCATCTACCGAGGGGGGTTCCACTAGTTCTCATTTAGGTATTCCAGCTCTATATTGTTAGTAGGTTCCCCTTCCAGCAACTCTCGAAAGTGCTCTACCCATCGTAAAAGGAAGTCCTCTTTGTTGGTAAGTAAGTTGCCTTCCTTATCATTACAATAGTTGATTCTTGGTTTGAATTCTTTTATAATACTATTTATTTGATGGTAGAATTTTCTTGTTTTCTCCGTGACTCATATGGCTATCGAGCCGTTCTAACATGTCATTTTCCGAGTCTCGTTTTCTTTTTTTGGTGTATGCGTTTTTCCTCTCTCCTTAAGTTTTTGTATCTATCTATTGTTGTTCTAGTTTTTCGTTGTTGCATGGTCCTAAATGCCTCGTTCTTCTCATCTGTTATTTTTTTTGCAAGTCTTGGTCGAACCAGTCGTGTTCTTTCTTGGGTTCGGGATATTCCCAATGTGCTTTCGGCTGCTAATTTCAGAGCCTCCTTGCAGTTGTTCACATTTCCGTGCTTGACTGGTCGACTGCCCAGGTATGTTCTAGGATTTATTTTTACATGTGACTGGAACTGTTTCTCCTTGTTTTGATTTTTTAGCATATGAAAATTATATTTTACTTGTCTAGTTCCCCTTTCTTTCTTGGCATTGGAATTCCTTGTCGTAACTTGGCTCCTACTATAAAAATGATCTGAGTCAATATTTGCTCCTCTGTAACTTCTTACGTCCATTTAGTTTTGTAAAGTGCCTTCTGTCAATTATAACATGGTTCGATTTGATTTGGGGTGTGTCCATTTGGTGATATCCAAGTGGCTTTATGGATATTCTTGTGATTAAAACATGTACTTCCCACAATTAAATCTTTGGAAGCTGCCAGACTAATAAGCCTTAAACCCTTGTCCATTAGTATACGTCGTGAAGGCTATGTTTACCAATATAATCTTGGTAGCTATATCTCTTTTCCTATCTGGGCGTTCATGTCTCCAATGATTATTTTAATATCGTTTTTGGCACAGTTATCATATGCTCTTTCGAGATCTTCGTAAAATAGATCTTTAATTTCTTCGTCTTTTTCCTCGGTTGGCGCGTGCACGTTGATCAGGCATATGTTGAAAAATTTTCCTTTTATTCGAAGGATGCATAACCGATCATTTATGGCTTTAAAAACCAATAATAACATTTTTGATTCTCTTTGATACTAGTAACGCGGGTTCCGAACGCATGTCGGTTAGGGTTTGCAGCTGTAATATATATCATGTTCTTTTTTCTGCAAAATGCCGGTTCCTGTCATCTCATCTCTTGAATGGCTGCAATGTCTATTCTATATTTTTGGAGTTGATCTTGCAGCAGCTTCAGTCCCGCTGTCCTATACAGCGTTCTTACATTCCAAGTACTGATCTTAAAATCATTGTCCTTAGTTCGGTGCGTGGGTCGTCGTCTTGAATTCAGCTTGGCTTTTCTATCTCGAGATTTCGTTAACAATAGGTTATTATGGGATGTGGGAGTTAGCCTCATGCCCAACCCCCTTTTCGGAGGTACCATTTTCTCCTTCATCGTCAGCCCTGACCCTACCTTCCACTGGGGTTGGTTACCCAGTCTCCAGTAGGGTTGCTCAGGTTTACCGGGGTTCACCCGTGTGATCCGGATCACACTTCTCGGAGGTGAGGATAGGAATTGAGTAGAAGAGGCTAGAGGTGTTATCTGGAAGCAACACCTTATGATGCGCATCACTACTTCATTAAAACCCCTCCTTTTTCTTTCAGTTATTATTATTTTAGATAGTTTCATCTCTGGTATTCTTTGGTTCCTCAACTATCAAAATATTTGCTTCTCTCTGTGTTTGTTCTGTAGCCCATAATACAATTCTATATCTTCCACCAAATATTTTTATAAGGATCAATTTTTCCTTCACTTGAATTATGACATATGATCGAGTACACCACGCCAAAATGATGCAAATACTAAAAGAAACAGGAATTAACAACCATTATCTGAAAATAATTAGAACTCTTTACTGGAATCAGGAAATCTCAGAGTTGAAGGTGAACACACTGACTATGTGAAAATCATGCGTGGAGTGAGGCAAGGCTGTATTTTGTCTTCTCTAATCTTCAATCTGTACTCTAAAAGAATATTTATCGAAGCTTTGCACAAAACTGAAAAAAGGCTACTAAATGCTTACTGGCTACACAACACCAGATATGCAGATGACACCATAGTACGGACAGTAGTATTTGCGGACAACCTAGAAGACCTACAAGTTCTTATGAAGAAAATCACGTATTACAGTCAATAATATGGATTTAATATAAACGTTAAGAAGACAAAGCTTTATGATAATTTGCCAGAAAAGGATAACAGAAGATCAACTCTACGTCAACCAATCTCCTGTGGGAAATATGAAAACGAATTGGAAAATTTAAGATTGAATTTCAAATAACATGGTTCTACAAGTTATGCACCAAATCGCTTACCTTAAACTGGATTTCTTTAGGATTTGGTTAACTATGCAGACCCAAATGTGATAACTCAATTCATCACTGCTTAATCACTTCAATGGATTCCTTCTATGAAATTCTTGTTAAACGCGAGACGTTAAAATCTACTCATTGAAGCATGCCCACTTGGATATATGAGCGAGTGTGTGCGTGGAAGTAAAATCATATTATATAGCGCTTTTGAATGAAATACGAGCAATAAGCGCATAAGGTTATTCTGCATCATTTTAAGGAAATATAATTATTAAAAATCTAAAACTTATTCTACCCGAAGTAAATTAAATATTATAATAATATTCAATATAAAATAAGGAAAATAAGGATTCCCGAACAGAGGCCTTTTTCAAGAGTCAAAACCTCTCTCTTGATACAAAAGTAAGAATGCTGCGAAGCTACGTCTTCTCTGTCCTTTTTTATGGTGTTGTGAATCGTGGATCTTGAAACGAAAATATGTGCAAAAAACTGGTAAGCATTTGAGATTTGGCTATATCGGAGAATACTTAAATCCCGTGGACTGACAAGTCACAAATTGAGGAGGTCCTCAGAAGAATGAATAAGAACCGAGAGATACTCAACCACCATTTGAATCTCCGAAAGTATACAATTCTTCGGACATATTATGCGAAATGAATCTAGATATGCTCTCCTTTCAAGACCACCCTGCAAGGAAAATATTTGGAAGCGAGGTCCAGGAAGAAGAAGATCATCTTGGTTAAAGAACCTCAGAATCTGGTTCAATTAAACATCTGTGCAGCTTTTCGCGCTGCTAACAGATAAGATTAAAGATTGCCATGATGATGGCCAACATTCGTAACGGATAGGCACATCAAGAAGAAGAATAATGACATATTTATTTTCCATGCTTAGCTATGTATACTATGCGTATTTTCTTGTGCAATTTCTTCGTTATTCGCTGTGTTAAATTGATAAGTTTACCTCGTTCATATTGATGATAAAGACATAGGTTAAACATACTAAAGTTAGAGACCTAATATTTTTGAGGGGCATTTATTTTAAACATAATTAGAAAATCACGAGTAAACAGGATCGATCAACTAATGAGTACAAGTAACAGGCGAAGAAATTAAAAAGCCATCAAAAGAAAAGGAAAAGGAGAGAACAGACAATAAATTTAAACCAGAAAATTAATCTAGCTAATATTAGAAATAGAATAATACGTATAATAATGTAATGGGGCATAAAAATATTAAAAAAAAAAAATTAATAAATTCTACAAAACAATTTTTTTTTAATAACTCCATTGAGTACAACAATCTGCCCATTGGCCATTAAGCATTTGATTGGTAAAACAAGGCAGACATGTAGAGAGTTACTCCAGTGAGTAACCTCTTTACAATTCTAAAATTAAAATTTTATTAGCTTGAATAATTATTATTCTTTCACGGATTCTATGGGGATGTCGTGTTGAATCACCTCGTTGGATACAGAGTATGGCGCATTGACTATGTCACAGTACCTTGTTTTGGAATTTCTGTAAAATATTTGTATTGGAAACGCCAGCAGTGCCTCATAGCTGAATCTCATAAGTCCATATGGGCTTGAGGATGGACTTTAAGTAAAATTTTGGTATCCAAAGATAGTTTTGAATTGCTTCCAATGACCCAATACATATTTCTCAATTTAAGTATAAGCTGTTTTGCGTTGGTTAAAAATATGTTTTTTGCATGTTAGATGGCGATCCAAGTGTATGCCGAGATATTTAGCGTCCTCGGATGGTGGAATTAGACAATTATTATCAATATATAATATAGGGGGGCATATTTCTCTACGTAGTGTGAACGTAACATGTATTGACTTAGTTCCATTAGATTTGATGCGGTATACTTTCATCCATTGCTGAATTCTATTTAGGTGTGAGTAAAGATTTCTTGATGCTCTTGATGGATCTATGTGGGATGCCAGAATAGCGGTGTCATCTGCATACATTGCAACAGTAGTTGTACTTGATGTTGGAATGTCCGCTGTGTATAAAAGATATAGAATTGGGCTAAAAAGGCTGCCTTGTGGGATGCCTGGGTGAATAGCATATATCTTAGTGTGCTCGGTAGCGTGCTTCACCTAGAAGTGTCTATTTTCTATGTAGGATTTTAAGAGCTGGAAGTGAGGATAGGGTAGGAGGTTCTTTAATTTTATTTGTAGTACTATGTGCCATACCTTGTCAAAAGCCTGAGATATGTCAAGAAAAGCAGCCGAATAGTACCTTTTGGCGTTGTTTATTTGGTTGACTAGCCTATACTTGTTCTATGGTTCCGTGTTTGTCTCGGAAACCGAATTGATGTTCTGGAATTATTTAATGTTCGTCTATTATCGTTTTTAATCTTTTTACATACATTTTTTCAAGGACTTTGCTGATCATAGGCAAAAGGCTTATAAGCCGGTATGAAAACGCATTTTCTAGTTTTTTTCCGGGTTTAAGGATCATTATGATTTGTGCCGCTTTCCATGAACTAGGTAAGTAGTTCAGGCACAGGATTGCACTGGTTATTAGTTTTATGCACTTATCCGAGACTTCTTTTAGAATCTTGCCAGAGATTAGGTCAAATCCAGGGGCTTTTTTGACGTTGACTTCATTTATTGTTTGTTTTACTTGATTGACTGTAAATTTCGTATGGGGCAGATCCATTTGAAACGGTGCTGTTAGTAATCTGGTTAGTTATGTTTCTTCCTTTGTAGATACTGTAAAAGGGTATGGCGTGAATACTGTTTAAACGTGCTTGTCAAAAAGAACAGCCTTTTCCTTGCCGTTCCTAGCCCAGGTGTTTGTATCATCTTTGATTTGTAGGTTATACTGTTGTGGCCGTTCGAGTATTTTCTTGGCGTTCGAGAGTGGGTAATCTGTAGCTTCAGCCGGTGTTAAAATTTCTAAATATCCTTGAATTCCATTCCATGGTTTTCTTCTCCATGGATTAATTCCTTTAATTCCTTTGTTGCTTTGTTAAGTTTTATTTTATTTTCTGTCGTTCTTGACTGTTGCCAATTTTTACATAATTGTCGGTTTTCCAAAATTTTTTTGTTTAATTGTGGGAGACACATTATTTCTGTTTGGATATGGTTCGTAGCTGTGAGTCGCTTACCATGCAGCAGTTTGTATGCTTTTTGTTAGGTTATCTACAGCTGATTCTAGTTAAAGTTCATTTTTCAAGGACAGATTTAGTGAGATCAGGCTGTCTAGTTTTTATCTAAATTGAGACCAGTTAGTCTTGGTGTTATGCAAAGTTATTTGATGTACTTTGTTATTATAAACGGTGAGTGGTCTGATAATAAATCGAAGCATGATTCAGCTTTACATTTTTTTGTGTCGATCCTTTTTGTGATGCGGAAATCAACGGCATTAGGTATTTTGTTTAAGTCAGACGGCCAATAAGTTGGTTCGCCAGTAGAGATTTCTTTCAGGTTATTTTCTAACATTGCTTTAGCTAATTCTCTATCTCTTGGTGTTGTTAATCTAGAGCCCCACATCGGATGTTTTAAATTATAATCTCCACCTGCAATTAATTTGTTTCCTAGACTGTTGAAATATTCTAGGAAGTGTTCTTTTTTAACGGCATGTTAAGGTGGGCAGTATAGGGCAAATATTGTTATTGGGCCGAGTTCTTCCTTAATTGTTAAGCTGGTTGCTTGCAGGTAGTCTTTGTTATATTTTTTCCTTTCGTATAGTTAGGGCGCTTTCACCGTGAGATCTATCATCTGAGTGTCTTGTATGAAACAACCTGTAGCTGGGAATTCGCAGGTAGTGTTTGTCTGTAAAGTGAGTTTTGGAAAAATTATATCAATATTTTGATTAAGTATGATTGTTCTTTGTAAAATCATGAATTTGTTGCTTGTGTGAGCCCATTTCAAATAGGTAAAAAAATAATAAATAAGACTTACTCACAATCACAAACATGTTCTACCATCCATCTATTAATAGAGTACCGGCATGTAAGGGCATTTTATTTCATTTATTTATTTGCTCATTCATTAATTTATTACAATAGAAGAGATTTTATGACAATTTGTGGGCCTTACCTTGTCCTTTTAACTTTAAAAAAAATATATTTATACCTTTTATTCAACTCAATCATTTAAATAAAACCACAGACAGGTAATATTGGCATAATTATTGTAATTTATAACATCTAATTTGTTTATCTTTATTAGACAACACCCTAATATGGGTTTTTATCATTTCAGCATTTGTTTAACTTTGTACCGAGACCTGAAGATGCTTTGCATATTGTAGAAAGCGAAACCGGTCGTCGGATAGTTAAATTAAATTGATTGTGAGTAAGTCTTATTTATTATTTCTTTACCAATTTGTTCTTTGTAAGTTTTAGCCCATTGATAAAAGCCATTTGCGTTCCAGACTACTATTTTATATTTTGGTTGTGAAGCCATTAAGCGATCTTATTAATGAGAGTAGTAAGCAAATTGACAATTGTGCCCATTTGCTCCATAAGTTTTTGCATCATTTATTGCAGCTTGGCTAAGTTGATATTAGGTAGTAGGCTAAGTTGACTATTTTACAATAGGTTAAATCAGGTTGTATTTGTTGAGAATTATTTGTTTGAATGGGTGGTTGCATGATTATTTTTTCTCTTAGTGTAGGATATAGCTTCTGCTATAGTTGAATGTGAACTTGGTATCCTCTATAGTTAGCCGGGTGGTCACCGTTACAATTGACACATTTTACTTTGTCAACACGTGATTTTCGAGGACAATCTTTTGTTTCGTACATTTTACGCATCTGTGTACTTTGCAGCAATACGTTTTAGTGTGTCCATCTGTGTGTTGGCATCTTGTATACTGGGGGATTGTTCTTTTCGAACGAGGAGGTTCGCATTTGATGATACTGTTTCCTAATTTTTCTAGTTTATAAACTTCTTTGTTGTTTTTCTTCGATACGATATCAATGAAAAACATTGGCAAGGGGGTTTTTGATACATAATGTTTTATATTGTGAATGTTAACTGCTTCGTGTCCTTCTGCTGCTAGATTTGCCTTTATGCCATCAGTATCTGTACCATGTTGCAGTCCTTTTATGACAAACCTGAATGTTTTTTCGCTTTTTGGCCTAAAAGTGTGGTATTGCGTATTCTTTTTATCAAGTTCAGTGATCAATGTTTTAAAATGTTCGGGCTCCAGGACTTGAACTTTTACTGTTTTATAACTAATGGTTTTAATCGTGTATCTATCTCCTCAAGTTTGCTTAAGTAGGTCATAAATGTGTTGGGCAACACCTAAATTTTTGCATCTTTTGTACTGTTTTCTTGATTATTTGCTTCGTCTTTTCTTTCTTCATTTTCTTCTGTGAGCATACTATACGAGATTTTTGTTTCCAGTGGCTTTTTCAGCCACTAGAAACAATTTTTTTATCAAAAACAATGTTTTAAATAAAACATTGTTTGTGATAAATGGTATATAGCCAGCTACAGGAATTTCGTTTCCTTGTGGATTATTATTTTTGTTTTGAATTAGATCAGAAGATTAACAGCTTGTGGACTTTATATGGTATTTGTTTATACAGTATTTTCTTAAATAACTACAGCAATAAAAATGTTTCTATTTTTTTTTTATTCTTATTTATTATAAAAATTTTTTAATAATCCCATTTATAGCAACTGTTTCAGTCGTTCAAGTGATTTCTTAGATAATTAAAATATTTACTATTTTCATATTTATTAAAGTATTTACATTGAGATTACAGATATTACAGAATGTTTCTTCTCCCTCATTTTTCTTTTTGTCATCTTTTCCTTGTTGGCAGGATCAAAGTCTTGAATATCAGCTGTGGCAAAAAATAAAAACAAAATCGATGATACCCCATACATTACTGCAGCTATCGTAAATATTATTGCCCATTGTCCTTTTTTGGTCTAAAAGAAAAAAATAAAGCTTAGTTTTGAATAAAAATAAAAGTAAAAGCGTAAGCAACTACTATCACTGTGGGTAGTAAGAAAACTTAATCATTTAAAATAATCAATTTTACCGCAGCTTATACGTTAATAACTAAAGGACACAGAAGAGTGCAAACCACTATCGGTCGGTAGCTTTTGTCCAAAAAGGTCGAAAAAGTTACCCAAACTTTTCATTTAATAAACGTTTTCCAGATGAATGTTTTTTTTTTTTGTAACTGGTACTTTGAATCGATATAACTGCCGTTATTGGGCCGATGAAAATCGTAGGATTTTCCACAAAATACATTTTCACAATACCTATTATACAATAACAACTTTATTGTTATCTGATTCTCGATCGCAAGTTAACTTGGAAACTTCACGTTGGTTTATGTTGGATAGATGTAAGAAGGGTCTAAATTTCCTCAAATCAGTTACAAAAACATGGTGGGGTGCAGATGTGGAAACTTCTTTACTTTTCTTCCGATCTTATATTAGATCAATTATCTAATATGGATGCATATTATATGGTTCAGCAAGTAAACATATTCTGAAAACAATAGATGCATTTCAAAACGCAGCAATGCGTATTTATTTGGGAGCCATGAAATCGACGCCAATTAATGCTCTACATGTGGAAGCTCTAGAAAATCCCTTGGGCTATAGAAGAGAATACCTCAGTCAAAAGTTTGTTATTAATATACAAAATCGTAACACTATTCTCTACTCAAATATCAGAAAACTGAACGAAGAAGATTTAACTAATCGATATTGGAGACTTAAGAACTCACCTCCACTTTGTGAGGCTTTTAGAAGCCTGACAAATTTTGATTATGACTTTAAATCAGAGGATAATCTTAACATTGAACATTTTTATTCGTTCTTGCAACCCATTACTGTGATACAACCGAATTACCATGTAAATTCTTCTGTTAGCTCTAATATTTTGAGGTCCTGTTTATCTAGTCTGTCAGACTATTTAGTTATTTATACGGATACCTCAAAGTCTATTGTTGGGACTGGGTGTGTTTTCTGCATTTCATCAACTAATAGAGAAAAACTTTGTCGACTAAATCCTAGTTTTTCTATCTTTAGTGCTGAAGCTGTAGCAATATATAAAGCATTAAGTTACTTTGAAAACACTCAGAATACATATGTTACAATAGTATCTGACTCACTGTCTGTTATGGTAGCCATTGAAACTTTAAATTTTTCTAGTAATAACTCAAATATATATATGTCTTTCAAATTAAAAAAACTTGTTTATGACATTTATAAAAACCGAAGAATTGTTCATTTTTTGTGGGTTAAAGCACATATAGGTCTTAAATACAACGAACATGTTGACCTATTAGCTAAAAAGGCCATTGATACCGGAACGCAAGCTGGTCACCAAATCTGTAGACAAGACGCATTAACAATAATTAAAAATAATATCAATAGTAAATGGAAACAATCTTGGCATATATATATATATATATATATATATATATATATATATATATATATATATATATATATATATAGTACGCATTCTTCCTCGCAATATGCTTCTATACAACCTTCAATCCCAAGTGATTATTGGTTCAAAAATTATTCTGTTCCACGAAGGTATGTAACATCCATAATTAGAATAAAATTTGGACACGCCTGCTATCCTCGTCATCTGTCCAAACTAAAAATCATAAATTCAAATTTATGTCCAGACTGTCAAAAAGAAGATGATCTAAATCATATTTTCTTCGAATGTAAAAAATACACAAAACCAACTAAAGATCTTATAAAAAATTTAGTCAACATCAAAATTTTTCCTCAGGACAATATATGCTATCTGCTATCTCTAAATATAAGAGTTGTAAATGAATACTTGATGGAATTTATTTGCAAAAGTAAGCTTAATATTTAACTGTCATTAGAATCGTAACCTCTGTTTTACCCCATTTGTTATTACCTTTTATCCGTGACCTAATCTTGTTTGTCTTAAAAGCAATGTCTTGATGGGTCCCTAGACTAGAAAAGAGTGTCCATGTTTTATCCCTATCCTATCCTTAATAATAATTTTAATGCCTATAATTTGTAATTCTACTTAATTTTGAATTTTATATTATCTTTTTATATTGTACTACACAATCTTCTTTCTGAGTAGAATATTTTCATGTTGTGACTGGCTGTATGGCACTTGCCTATGCCATTTAAACAAAAAAAATAACAACTTTATATAAGCGTGTGCGCAGGAATTTATGGGGGTTCTGTTTTTGGGCAATTCGTTTTGCAACAAAATTTGAACGAAAAAGCATATCTAGAATTATTAGATAACACAGTGAATGCCATTGTGAAAATATAATTAAAAATGAAAACAGGTACTAAAAAGATGATTGCTTCATAGATTGCTTCTTAAGAAGGGATGAAGAAGGTTTTTTCAACAATGCGGGGCACCTCCGCATTAGAGCATAACCATAAGGCGATATCCAATCCGTACTATTCCTTCTTTCCAATCTATTCCATTATTTCCTATCACAAAACAATTCATTGCTCGTTGAAAGAACTAAGACGATGAATAAAATTAATGAATGTAGTCTAGTAACCCATAATGTGCTTTAAAATATTCGTCACAATTTTGAACAGAAAGACAACAATGTGCCATTGCATATGAAACAAATTCTAACTGGAAAAGAAGAGCGCGCGCAAAATGACAAAGGTCCCAAGATCCACTCGATAAGACACAGCTAAAAAAACTAACACTCCGGCTAACATCAGCTCTATATCAAGCTCGTAATGACACCGCCAATTTTTCTATTAAAAATATTACTCCAGGTGACCACTTTATGTGAAAACCCACTCCAATAAGAAAACGTGATATAAGTTGGGCATATACTGACAATGAAAAAGCTAATGTATTTGCAGAATATTAAAAAAATACATTTACTCCAAATTGAACATCTAGAGATACGCCCAGTCAACGATCACCTCCAATAAAAGCATTCTCTCCACTCGAAATTTGCAGAATAATAATAAGTTAATCTCTCACAAAGCCCCAGGATACGTGGTATTCAACGTGAGAATCCTAAAACATCTACACAGGAAAGCAACCATTATCTATAATAGAATAATGCAGTTGAGCCATGTTCTGATCCAGTGGAAATATGCTTATATTACAATGATTGGAAAGTGAGATAAATTGCCTACAGAACCTTCTTCCTATCGTCCGATATGCTTGTTAACCTTGATGTCTAAAATATTTGAAAGATAAGAAATACAATAAAGAAAGACTTGGGAGTAAAGACTATGTATGCCTCAGTATTTATCAATATTCAGCAGGCTTTTAATAAAGTCTGGCACAAAGTTTTGCTATATAAATTAAAATCTTGATCGCCTAGCGATATTTACCTTATCCTGAAGTCCTATATTAACAAACGTTCGTTCTAAGCAAAAATCAATAATTATTTTTCAACCTATCAATTAATCCAATCCGCACTTCTTCAGGAAAGTGTACTCGGTTCCTTCCTGTACCTAATCTTTACTGCTGACATACCTCTTACAAATGACGTCACAGTGATGACTTTTGCCGATGATACAGCCGTTTTATTTTCAAATAAAGACCCACCCAGACAAAGCATCTGAAAAGCTGCAAAACTACTTACATACGTTAGAGAATTGGTTAACAAAATGGAAAATTAAAGTCAATAATCAAAAATCAGCCAAACCGCCAAATCACATTAACAAGAAAAAAACGCAATTATCCACAAGTTAGTCTAAACAGTGCCGCATTCCTGCTAAAGACGTTGTGAAATATCTTGGGTTGCACTTGGACCTGAAAGCAATACACTAACGCTAAAAAACTCAGTTCAATATAAAATTAAAGCAAATGAATTGGTTACTTGGTAGAAAGTCGCAACTGTCTTTGAAGTGTCATTGAATAAAATACTGCTTTACAAAGACTTACTAAAACCAATATGGACTTACTGCCTAGAACTCTGGGGCTGTAGCAAGTATTCAAACACAAAAATTTTGCAGACCTTTCAATCAATAACACTGCGTATGATAGCTAAGGCTTCTTGGTATGTGAGCAATGCAACCATCCACAAGGTCTAGGAGTACCAACCGTAAAAGATGTCATATCACTTCACGCCAACAAGGCCAAAATTCCTAATTCAACTTATGCACAGTTGCAATTTATTTGCTAACCGTCAATTGGACGATTTAAATCAACGATCAATGGTTATTTTTCAAATGAGTTGCCCCATTCTAAAAAACTATTGGTTTACAAACCGACAATTTTTACGTGGCAACATTGCACAACTACAGATTATTTCGATTATTTCATTCGAATCGGAGTGTGATCTGTCAAAAAGATTGTCAACAAAGAAAGATTTGTAAGATTATGCCAATCCAATTGAACATTGAACTATTATAATAACATTGTTTTTTTTTGCAATTTTGTGTATGTAGTGTGTATTTAAGATGAAAAATAAGGGAAGCCACTTCTCTATTTATTTTATTTCTTATTTTACACCGGATTATTCCTTCCTGACCTATAACTTAAATGTTCATGAAAACGTTCTAAAAGGACCAACACTGTTTTCTTGCTTACTCGATATCTTAAAATAATTAAAATGCATTTCTAGTCATTCAGATAAATATTGATATATGTAACTTGCCTAAATTGAACTTCATTATATTAATTATACAAATCATTGCGATCTCTTACATATCTTATATTTGGTAACATATATGCATTATATCTTCCAAATTGTCAGAAGATGAACTCGACGACGAAGATGATGATAAATCCATTTTTTTAAATTATAATCTATTATACTTTAAATAAAAATCTTTGCTAAAAATACTTTAATAATATAGACAGTGTAAGAGTGAGGTTAAAAACAGTCGATTTTTTAAATAACCGTAGAAAATCGGTTGGTTACTTTTGACAGATAAAAACAGTCGGTTCCAATCAAGTAATGGTTGGTGCAACATATTACAAAATAAATGGGCAATCCAAATAAAAAAATCAATCGTTTATTTATTGGTGCAACTGGACATTAGTCTTCTTAGTCCAAATTAACAGTGAATTATATCAGCCACCAATGGAGGAACGAATACTAAAGAGAACTTGGCCAGACGACCTGGTTACATAGGTAAACATAGAGAACTGTCGCTGGACGGTACCCAAATCAAATCAATATGGTCATCACAATTACTAATTACTTAATGTACTGTTAATGGGTATATTGTAAATATACATTTAAAAATAAAAAAAATGAGCAGCGACCATAATTAAATTTAATTAAAAATATTCATAGCTGCTTATTAAACTGTTTTGAATTATGAATTTATTACTTTAAAATTTAGTCCATTTGATTTACGTTACATTTAATAAAGTTTCCTAGTAATGTTAAAAATTTAAAATTTAATTCCATTGTATTTTTTGACGTGACGAAAAATAATTTACCATTGACACTGGTAAAACATAGGCGTTGCGTTTAGTTTTAAAGGGGTTTAACACTTTTAATAAAATCAGACTTTTTCACAAAAATAGAGTAAATATGGAAAAAAATCATTAATGGCTGAATTCTTAAGAAAAATACTTCTCGAATAATGTATCACATATGGTATCTCCCTATAGTTCCATCCCTCCATGTGGAGTATTGAGCGCTTATACGCTTCTTGGCTAACAGTGTAAGATTGCTGACTGGTTGGGTTAGCGCATCTTCTTTCTTATTTATTCTCTGGATAAACTGTGTACTAGTTCCTTACATTCTCTTCTATTTCTTGCTCTGTTTTTAATTTTACATTATCTTATTCAGATGTTTTCGTGCTCTCTCGTTATAGTTCTTTTACAGCTGTTATCTGGTCTTCCTCTCTTTCTTTTCCCTCTGGTAGTACTCAAGTGCTTATCTGATTATGTTGCTTTCTTTTTTTGTTAAAATGTGGCTAATTCATTTTCATTTTTTTATTAACTGTATTTGATATGTTGATTTGCTTCCGTAGTTTTGTATTAGTGATTCTATTGGGCCAGTATATTTTTAGGATTTTTCTTAAAAATTTGTTTACAAAAGTTTGTAGTTTTTTAGTTGTGGATTTGTCCTATTTCAATGTTTCTGCTTTATAAAGTAAACGTATTTCGTTTGTTGTATTGACCCCAAATATGTAAACTTTTCTACCTCTTCAACTTTCCTTACTCTCAGTTTTCTCTATGTTTATTCGCAGTCCAATCGTATTATAGTGCTGTGAAAATTTGTCAATTTTTGTTTGCATATGACTTCGGTGTTCAGTTAGTAGGCATATGTCATCGGCAAACTCGAGATCTTCTAACTGTTCGAATAGGTTTCATCTGATGCATGTTCGATCGTCGGTTATTTTCTCATTACCCAATTTATCATACTAAAGAATAATGTAGGGAAGAGTGATTGACTTCAGTTTGTATCATTCGAAGAAGATCTTAATAATTTATATATCATTTTAGTGGTATCCCATATAGTCTTAGGATTTTCCACATCTGCACTCTATTTACACGGCCAAAGTTGGATGGAAAGACAAATGGTTAAATATATAAAATGGTGAAGAAAAGAGGAAAATGTCTATGCCTAAAGATGAATATTATTGGCTGTAGGTATGATAGAATTAGGTTATGACGATTTATGTTTTTATTTTGACTTACCTCATCTATAAGTTGTACCGACAAAGGTCCGAATATGGAGACAAAACTTCCACAGCTATTTATTATAGCGAGAACAATCCCAGCAAAAGATGGTGCTATGTCGATATGATTTATACCACTACCAACAAAACAAGCAGCTGGAATTCCTACTCCTATTACTAATAATATAACAGACAATGTTCTTTGATCATCTGGTACAAATCCAAGAGCAAGTAATGATAATGCTGGTACCATAGAACCTGAAGTAAAACAATAAATTAATTAATCCTTTGACTATTATTTAAGTAAATTGAGTAAGGTTACTCGACATATGTGTCCCTTAAAGCACAAGTGGTGTAAGTCACATTAACCTTGTTTTGATTTATGTAATGTTTTACTGGAATTGTTATAAAAAATTCAGGAATGTAATATTTTAAGAAAGCTTTGTTAAAAAAGTGAACATTTTATTTAACATACATTTAATATTTTAGTTAACAACACTTAACGTATATAGTTTTTTACTCATCTTTAATATTGACATTTACCTGCAGTGGCCCTATGTCTTGAGCAGATTCTGAAGTAAACAGATTCTCAAAATAGGGATGATAAATGGGTAAAATAAAAAGCAAAAGGTCTTTCATGTCATTTTTCTTCTCTTTGGTCACAGATCGAAGTCTACTTTTTTAGTTCCTGGCTTTAGGTCTAGCTCAAAGAATGACATTCCATCCGAAACAGTTTCCGTAAAGAGTAATATGAATAGACTCTTTTGGTATTCATTGCATTTATAAGCATGATGCTGCGTATTTTTTCGTGTCATTCTTTATTTTAGTGATTGACTTTAACAATGTGTCCAAAGACAAAAAATCATTATTCATCATAACGGTAACCTGAAAAGGACTTTTTTTCCCTTGACTTGGCAACAATACTGAAGTAATCAGTGGGACAAAAAGTTTGTTGAGTTTTGCTGTAATTCTAGATAGAAGCTAAATCACAGCCACTGAGCATAAGGGAATGACCACTTTGAATAAACTTTTGGTCTATTATTTTAATATTGTTGTCTTGACTTAACACTAGTTTTAATATTGTTAGGGCTATTTTCCAGTTCTTTTTGACCAGTAGACGTATAATTCATTATACATAAAAACATATTTTGCTTCTGATGCTCGTGTTTGTATGTGTTACACTAAACAAATGCCAATTTCTTGCGAACCTCTAGATCCAGTTATTTCATCCCAACAATACATGAATCCCTTTTTTGTTGAAAGCTCATGGCAACCTAAATTGTAGACGTACAAATTACATTTATAGTAGGCCATTTGACATGTTAGACGTGGGAAAGATAAAGACTTTTCAAAGTCGAAAGAAAAGGCATAGTAAGATCTATTGGAAGCTGATTTTTTGGTATACAATTTCATTGATTCTCGAGCTGTATCAGCTTTGTGTAGATGAAGTTCATGGTCCTGCCGAAGTTTTAATTTTTCGTATTCTTCTGGTGATTGTTTCAGTTTATTATTAAAAATATCGCATTTTATAGAAGTATCCTTGTGAGGTGCATAAAAATGTCAGTTGAACTCGTTATTAAAAGTTCTACGATAAACGTGCTCTGCTACAGGTTCCTTACCTTCGCTTTGAACTTTATCTGTGTATAAATTGTACAGTAGTCGAATATTTAAATCTTCTAATTACTATTTTCTATTTGGATTGTGGGATCTGGTATAATGCGATTGATAACAAGTAAAGGATGCTATGCAATTCCGCATTTCTAACCTTTTTTTCTCGGATGTTTTATTACCAGGAATTTTTTTAACCCTTTTATGTTTACCAGCGGAAAATCCAAGAGATAACTTGAAAAGAAAAGTCTACAAAAAATGTTTTTTGCACATAGTCTCAGTTTTTCCAGCAATGTTATTGTGATATATTAGTGGCATTTTTTTTATTTTTAACACTTATGGTCGGTCGGCAACGTTTTGGCGTTTCTTGTTTTATTAGACCATACAGAAATACGATTTGAGCGACGAAAGATCTTATCTTCTAAAACGAGTCAAACACATTTTTTCGGGATTGCTCTAAGATAGTATGAAAACACCTTTTTCGACAGTTGCAATCATGATTACTGAATACTTTCTGTGCAACCACTTTTCCTGTTTTTGTTGTATATGATTGCCCACAGTTTCTTTGTCTTTTTCTCTGTTCTTTTTTGTTTTCATTAATTTGTCTTTTCCAACATCATTTAGGCGCATCTTCTTCGGCTACATCGGTAACCGGTTCTGCTTCATTGTTATCAAACCCCTCTCATCTTCTGAAATAAAATAAAAAAAAATGTTGATGTAACTCCATTTTATTAAAAACAACTTTTAACTTAACGCTAGATTAATTTTATTGAAAAAAATGACATAATCTCTTACCTGTACTTGATTGATCGGAATGTGTTGCAAAATATTCATCGCCAGACCCATTATCAACGAATAGACTTGGCTCTGAGAGACTATATTCATTAAAAAAGCTCATTTCTACACTAAATATAATTAAATATGCAAATGAAACTTAATGTATCAAAAACTAACATCCCCAAACAAGTGTGAAAACAAAAACAGTTGCACGAAAAGTGGTGTATATCTCTTGCACTTCACTTTGGCTGTCAACAGATAGGTGACTCCACTGACAACAAAAAATATGTTGCCTACCTACATGGTTACTATATGACTTATAACTTACACCGTTTGTGCTAATATAAAATACCTACTTGTTGCGGAATACAATTTAGACCTTAACTAAAATTAATGGACAATGGAGTTACACCAATTTTACTTTAAGGGGCTCATATATATTAAATAGAATTAACAAAAAACACATCTAACTAACATCTAACTACAAAGCACCAAAATCCATTAATTAATTGTCAGGTGAATTTAAATTTTACCCACGTCTTCATTTGGTTTTCTTGTGGCGACAATCAAAAACACAAGCAAGCCACATCGTTTTGCTTGTTTAGAAAAATATCATCAGCACATGTGTTTATTATATATGCCGTGAATTAAAAATGGAAATAAAAACTAAAAAACATGTGTTGAATATTTTTCAAAACAAATGAGATTAATAAGATCAAACGCGAGCGTCTAGTCACACCTTTAAGAGCGGGGTGAGGGGCAACTTTGAAATCTTGGAAAATTGGAACCCTCATTTATTATTGCAGATTTGAATTCGAATTTAAATTTAAATTGCAAGCCCCTAGCAATACCCTTAAGAGTGGGGCGGGTGTCAACTTTGAAATCTTCGAAAATAGGAACCCCAATTTATTATTGCAGATTTGAATTCCTCTTGAAAAAAATATATAACTTTTGTAAGAAAATATTTTTTAGTCTTTGATATACAGGGTGAGTCACGCTCAACGGGACGGAGCCTACCGGGGAAACGGCTAAAGATATTAAAAATTTCTTTTGCAGTAGTACGTAGGTTAGTACCGGCTACAAATTAAAATTTGTGAGATATGTACAGGGTGTCCCAATTTGGCGTAATGATATAAACTTATACTTATTTAAATGGAACAACATATATTTCACTTTAATTTTGAATTCTACTGAACAAAATAATGTTACCTTATTCAACATTCCCTATACCTATTTTTGACCGGTTTCGATTTATTTGAGTTTTTCTGAAAATGTACTATTCGCGAAATTAATTAATTACACAATATCGCATGAATTTTAATTAACGCCTTTTTGTCAGTTAATTGTCAAGTGTCCATGCTTTACATCAGAATAATTACCATTTGAAACTAATCTACAGAGTGTTCGCAATCTGAAGTATCAATGCTGTACCATATTTTGTATAATTACTTTCTTAACGTAAATGGGACACCCTGTATTTTACTTTAATTTTGAATTCTAATTAAAAAAATAATATTACTTTATTAAACAATCCCTATACCTATCTTTGAGAATTTTTGATTTATTTGCGTTTTTTTTTTTAAATGCACTATGTATTCTTGAAATTAATTAATTTTTATCACTTTATTACATAAAGTTCTACTCTAACTTAAACAAAAACCCTGTATTTGAATGTTGTAACAATTATTATAATCAAACTATTATAAAATTTTATATTAATATCTAGTATCTTCAAATCTATTTGCATTATGTTACCTGGAACATTAAATGTCATTAATTACATAGCTCGTTATTATAAAGAATGCCATGAAAAAACAAAAGGTACCTAGCTGTCAAACTAATTGTCAAACTATTAACTGTATTGCTTTCAATTAAATAGAAATGGCAGATTATTCAATTGAAGACCGAGTAAATATGATTTTAATACTAGGTGAATGTGATCAAAACAGTTTGTTAGCATCAAGAGTCTATGCTGAGAGATTTCCCTTAAAACGTCATCCTCGTAAAGAAGTATTTGACAGAGTCTTAACAAGGTTTCGTGAAACTGGCAGTGTTGTTTATACTAAACGAAAATTAATAAATCCGATAACTGAAGATGAAAATACCGAATTAGAAGTTATTCAATCAGTTATTGAAAATCCAAATACAAGTACAAGGACGATGGCCAGGGAGATTGAAATAAGCCAAACTAGTATATGCAGAATTCTTAAAAAATATCAATATCACCCATACCATATTCAAATGCATCAGCATTTGTATGGAACTGATTTTGAACGTAGGTTAGAATTTTGTTTATGGTTTCTAGACAAAACGGGAGCAGATCAACATTTTTTTGATAAAATTTTTTTCACTGATGAATCTACTTTCCATAATAATGGACTCGTGAATCGACATAACTTTCACTATTATAATACGGAAAATCAACATGAATATAGATGTACTGATCGACAAAACCGATGGTCCCTTAATGTATATGGTGGAATAATAGGAGAACATGTGATAGGACCGTATTTTTTTAATGGCCATTTAAATAAACAAAAGTTTTTAAGATTTCTACGAAGAGACTTTTGGATACTTTTGCAAAATATCCCTTTAAATATTAGAAGAACAATGTTTCTGCAGCTAGACGGTGCTCCAGCACATTACACGCGTAACGTTAGAGAATATTTAGACAGAAAATTTCCCGGAAAGTGGATAGGTAGGGGTGGTGCTGTCAATTAGCCCCCTAGATCATCTGGGTTAACATCAATGGACTTTTTTTTTTGGATATATTAAAAGTTTGGTTTATCAAACTCCACCTACAACCGCTGAAGACATGAAAACGCGTATTCGTAATACGTTTGCAACAGTTACTCCAGAAATGCTAAGAAGAGTAAAACAAAATTTTGAACACAGAGTGAGGTTATGTATTGAAGAAAATGGACACCATTTTGAACATTTAATGTAAATTAATTTTTTTCTAGTGAGTTTTGTTTAACTATATGTAATAAAGTGTAATTAATTAATTTCAAGAATAGTGCATTTTCAAAAAAACCCAAATTAATCGAAAATTATAAAGGATAGGTATAGGGATTGTTTAATAAAGTAATATTATTTTTTTGATTAGAATTCAAAATTAAAGTAAAATACAGGGTGTCCCATTTAAGTTAAGAAAGTAATTACACAAACTATTATACAGCATTGACACTTCGTATTGCGAACACTCTGTAGATTAATTTCAATTGGTAATTATTTTGATGTAAAGCATGGACTTGAAAATTAATTGACAAAAAGGCGTTAATTATAATTGATGGATATTGTGTAATTAATTAATTTCGCGAATAGTACATTTTCAGAAAAACCCAAATAAATCGAAACCGGTCAAATATAGGTATAGGGAATGTTGAATAAAGTAACATTATTTTATTCAGTAGAATTCAAAATTAAAGTGAAATAATGTTATTCCATTTAAAAAAGTCTAAGTTTATATCATTACACCAAATTGGGACACCCTATATATATATATATATATATATATATATATATATTATATATATATATATATTATATATATATATATATATATATATATATATATATATATATATATATATATATATATATATATATCTATATATATATATATATATATATATCTATATATATATATATATATATATATATATATATATATATATATATATATATATATATATATATATATATATATATATATATATCTCACAAATTTTAATTTGTAGCCGGTACTGACCTACGTATTCCTACAAAAGGAATTTTTAATATCTTTAGCCATTTCTCCGGTAGGCTCCGTCCCGTCGAGCGTGACTCACCCTGTATATACATATCATATCATTGGTGATATAATCGAAAAAAAAAACGATTTATCGTGATACTCAAATTATGGAAACGATTTAT